>OX453287.1:6888621-6938621 GCA_949710005.1 Ricordea florida | reverse complement strand
CTGAAAATGAGTATGGATGGTACACGTACACATCTAAAAAACATACGCCTACATAACGCACACACACCCAGGGAATACTATACAGGTTACTGTTATGGAAAAGATTGTTATTCATTGTGGTAACTTCAATGATAATATAAATTAGTTCTATGGTCTCACGATGGAGTCACTTGGGTGGCGGTTGCGAGTAACTCCTCCTTGAGACCATGGAACTAATTTATGTTATCACTATACAAGTTGGCGGTTGCTTTTTAATCTGGTAAAAAAATTGATGCTTACCTTGATTAGTAACTACTGGTGAACTCCAAGAGCCCCGCCCATCAGATATGTCACAAGATTCCCCTGAAACAATAGACAGCTGCTGTTCAAGAACTTGTTGTTTTTATGATTAAAGAGAAGATCCTGTGTTCTGATTACTGTATAATTTATTATGTATTATTATTCATTCAAAATATTTCCCTGATTCTGATTGGCTAAAAGCACACGTTTAATTCACCATAACCAGTTACTGATGACCAAATTTGGAAGAATTTTGACTTTAACAAGGAAATGATGTCAAAAATGCAGCATTTTCGCAGGTTAAGGCACCATTAACGGAGAAGATCTGGGGATGAGCTTGTGTTATTTTGTTGTTTTGTTATATTGCCGGTGGGTGTTAAATTTTAGAAAATAAAGCTCATTTCTCCTTTAAGTGTTTGAAAATATTTTGATAAATAATAAAGCAATTAATGAATTCGGCTTTCGTAGGATATAAAGACTTAAGCGGATCTCGGAAGGGTGTTATCCACCTCGGCCTACGGCCTCGGTGGATAACACCTTCCTCGATCCGCTTAATTCTTCATATCCTACTCAGCCTCATTCATTAATTGCTAAATAAACCCTCAGGATCTAATAAATTCATGCTGAGTTATGAAGTTTGTACTGACTGCTCCCCTCTCATAAACTCTCTGTTTCTAATACTGTAGCTGCCCTCCCTCCAGGGATCTGTTAGAGATCAAGGAAACAACCCATAGGGTAAAATCAGGCAATGACAAATGGTGTCTTCTCTCCCTGAAATTTCTGACAACTGTATGCATGTAAATAATATTATGTAAATTGTAAATAAAAATTTAAAAAGACCAGGGCAATTTTCAAGCAGTGAAAAATGGGCAACAGTAACAACGAGTTTTCTAGTCCAGTATGATGATGACAATTGAATTACCACTGAATCCAGGAGAACAACTGCATTGTCTTGTTGTGATGTCACATGATCCATTTATACATGGCACAGGGCAGATTGGTGAGCTACAGTTCATGCCTGTCCATCCTCTGTCACAGACACAACGCAAGTTTTCTTTATTACAATAGCCATGATTGCTACAGTGTTTGGAACAATGCTGTTCAAATCTGCAGCAGAGCAAAGAGAATAATCATTAGCCTGGATGAATGTTTAAGAAGCTCTACATACTGTAGATCTGTCATCAATTTCCAAGACATTTAGTGAATATACCCAACGGTTTACCAAGGGGCAACCTAGCAGCCTTAAATGTGGCTTTCAGGGTTGTTCTGGATTCCAAGTCATAATCAAGTTTCTGTAACTATATTGTTTATTACAGAAGGAAGAAGCTCTAGGGCAAGAATGAAATCCAGTGTGTTATCTATTGTTATTATGTAATCTCCAGCGACTACATTTCTCTTGCTGTCATGTTCAGTGTATATTTATCGCAGTATTTAGTCTAGTTTTCATAGACTCAGTTGGTTTGGTACATGGAGAGATCATGCTCTGTCCTAAGTTTGTTAATTAAATTAAAGGACTTGGTTGAGGTTAGGCAGTTGCTGTGTGTCACTGTTGCGGTGCACAGACTGGATACACTTAGGATGCCACTATTGTGAGAGCTGCATCAGGGCATCATTAATACACTGCAGGAAGTAAGGACTAGAGTCACCTCTGCCCCATCCTAATTCTCTCTCTCTACCTGACGTTACCTGTAAGTAATATTAAAGCGGCAAGCCGAATGAGCCTCTGACTTGTCAGTGCCTGTAAGAACTATGAATGCTGAGCCAGATTCTGCTGTTAAAGGAACAAGGGCCACCCTGCCAGTTGTAATTAAGCTGTAATGGAAATTGAAGATAGTACCATTATTCAGAGTACTTTTGTACATTTACAAACAGATCTGCATACTACATGTATCAAATATCGTGGGTAAAACCCTCTCAATTCCAAGATCTGAGTAGCAATTCTCCTGAAAAGGTGCCACACAATTCCTTACTTCGTAGTTTGGAGAATCTAGCCTTAAAGACAATTTTATTTATTCTTTTTTTTAGATTAGTTTCACATGGGCATAGACACTAATTCTCTAACTGCACAACAGACAATACATTATAATTATTAATATTATATGGCAATCACAAGGACTGGGAACTACCAAATTCATGAATTTGATTGGCTTAAATCTATCTTGGCAGTGGTCTAGATTTTCCCATCTGGACCAGCATCTAGACTGATCTTGTTGTAACAGTTGTCCTCAAAACATTTCAAACAAAGAATATAAAAAAAATGGCTTGTTCCTGTTAATAACACTAAATGGAAGAATCAGTATACCTTCATGAGGAACCAGGTAAAGAAAACGAGTAAACGCTGGAAAAATTTGAATCCTACCGAGGAAGCTACGAGTAAAGATGAAGTCGAAATTGAGAAATTTACATTTGTTCCTTTGATTTCTTGTTTGGTCAAATAATAAACATCTTGCCAACCAAGCTAGGTCAGTCTCACTGCGTTTGGTCTGTACTGGCAACCTCGGTCAACATTCTCCAATAGAGACCAACCTAGCTCTGCTGATAAGAACTGATTACAATATAGCCAATCAAAAAGGTTGGGCACTGTGTTTTTGCTTGTATTCTACCCAAACAATAATCCTATATTATGTTATATATTATTGGTCAATTTAAATTCAAAAGTTTGTTTTGAGATGTGGTTGTGCCATAAATCCAAGCGGAAAACCTCAGTCCGTAACTTACAGTACAACATTGAACTCAGTTAGTAAGAGGATTTTATGCGCTGCAACCCCTCTGTTTACTCGTCAAATGGAGACCCCTTGGGAATTAAATAGCTTAATTAATTCCTTCACCTGATAACAGAGATGAGAGGTGACTGAACTGAACTTCCATCATAAATATAAAGGCTTTTGTTGCCGCACGAGCCAGTAAACTCATTGACTTTCAAACTGACAGAGCTGCTCTCCACATCACTGCCAAGAACATACAAAAGGTACAGTGTAAAGTTAGGCTTTAAATAGTCTTGTAATTACTGTATATAACAATTGATATAATCCTCCTATTGTTATTATTCACATGGTTGTCATGTGGTGTGTGAGCCCGCAGTATGTTGGGCAGTAGTAAATTAGGAACGTTGTGTGGCAGCCATCTTAATTGATGCAATGTAGTTTTGTTTTCTTAGAACTCGATGGAAACACAGAACTAGCACGAGCTGTTGACGTAATGATGACGCAACCAAAGAGAATTTACATTTTGGTCATCAAAGTTAACAAGTTGTTTTCCTTTTTATCGTCTTGTTGTTTTCTAAAAGAAATAGAAAACACGTTATGTGTGTTTCTATTGAGTTATAGAAACACTCGTGAAAAAGGTGTGGAAACACTTGCCTGCAGCTCGTGTTCCAACAGCATTTCTTGTTCTCCCAAACTTCCACTCGTGTTTCTATAACTCGATAGAAAAACGGTACATGTTTTCTATTTCTTAATTACCTAACACAGTTGCTGGTTGTTATAGGTGGTTTTGGGCTCTTACTCCGTGTACCGGAACAGATGACGTAGCGCATTGTTTCATCAGTTTGGGAGAACTTGAAAAAGGTGTGGAAACACTTGCCTGTAGCTCGTAACACAGTTGCTGGTTGTTATAGGTGGTTTTGGGCTCTTACTCCATGTACCGGAACAGATGACGTAGCACATTGTTTCATCATTGTGTGTAAAATTATTCAGTAACATCTTTGTTATTGTCTGGCTTTGTTTTACGTCATCTGTGCTGGTACACGGAGTGGGAGCCTGGTTTTGCTTTCATTTGGTTGTTATTTTAAGTTTTGTTTTCCTTTTGTTATTGCAATAATTTTTGTTATTTTGTTTTTGTTTTCATTTTTAGTGTGTTGGTTGAGATCAATGTAAGTATCTGGGCAACTCTGCACCTACCCTTCCTCTAACCAAACATTAATGCTAACTTTTTAATTTATTATAACTTATTAGTTAAGGGAGGGTTAGCTGCACAGTTGCCTAGATACTTACAATGACCTGATGTTTTGTTGATTTTTGTCTTTTTATGCTTGCTTGTCATTTATTGATATGATTAATAATAATAATAATAATATTAATAATAATAATGAACTTTATTTGAGTGTCAATTGTATCTAGCACTGACATCCAACATGTAATTGGGGACACTGTAAAGCACAAATGAAATCAAATCAAATCATATTAAATTAAATCAAATCAAACGAAATGTTGGTTTTTGTGGAGAGGGGAAAAACCAGAGAACCTGGAGAAAAATCTCAGATCAATGCAAGTATCTGAGCAACTGTGCACCTACCCCTCCCCTAACCCAACATTAACAGTCACTTTTTAACTTATTATAACTTGTTGAGTTAAGGGAGGGGTAGGTGCTCAGTTGCTCAGATAATTACATTGATCCAAAACCTCTTGGAGCAGACTAGAGAACCAAAGAAAAAGCTGCAATAATTGATCATTTCCAAGAGCAATAATGTTTAAAAAGACTACAGTAAGGTGCAGTCTATTTAAAATGTTATTACTCTTTGTACTTACTCTTTTGCTTTAATGAGCCATGTGCACTTGGAAGGTAAGGAATTCGGCCTCCCTTCCACAATCATCATTTTGTTTTCTTCACCTTCAGTACGTCTGAGGACAAGAAGGGAAAATAACATAATAATAATTATTATTAGTGATTGGCCATCCGTTTGTCAAGTAGAACATGTACAGTATAATTATAGCAGTAAATTAATTGTACATGAACAAGCAACATGAGCCATGAAGAAAGAAGCTGCTGTGATGCAAAGTCAAATATACAATATTCAGCTTTTACAAGTTTATTTACTGTAAAGGATACTATAAATTCTTGTTTCCTTTAACTTACATGCAACCTTTTCATGCCAATTAGTGATCAAAACTTAACTTCTCCTAAGGATAAATTATCATTAAATTGCTAAGTAAAGAGATGAGAACAAACGAGAACTCTGCCAAGATGAGGATTTTACATTTCATCATTTAACAAACAAATTAGAAGTTTTCTCTAAAAAGAACTGTTACTTAAATCTTGGAATTGCAGTAAAAGGATTTAGGCATGCCCTTATTATTTTTTAATGAATAGTTAACTGAAAATACTGAGCACAATCACTTGCAATCAACATATGGTAAATTAAGCTCTGGGAAATAAAAATAGTAATTATTGCTCTAAAACTTGAAATATTTTGAAAAAAAATATATATATATACATGTATTTTGAAAACTTAGTACTTTGCAAAGCCAATTTTTAAAATTCAATGGCCTTGTGCCCTTGTAGATTGGTAAAAACTAATCATAACTACTTTGTACAGTACTGTATTACATTGTTCACACAAAAAGTGCTTTTCATACATTCAACAACTCAATTCATGATGTTTGCAACAGGCCATCAGCATGAAACTAAATTGTGCAAATTTAAAATCAAACTTAATCTTTTCTATATATTACTTTTAGGAACAAATAACTATTACAGAAGGTCATTAAAATAACACCAGCTGAAACACAAAAATTCAGCTTGCACATTATACAAATGCACATTAAATCGGCTTAATCTAACAAAGTTTTAGTGTGTATCAAAAACAGCACACTTTAATTTAACACACATTTCTCTGTTGTGGCCCAGTTTGCAAAATGTGATGTGATTGAAATTTTTACAAGCTTATAGTTAAATTAAAGATTGTATAAAAACATCTTCAATGGCAGACAAATTATACATGGACGTCATGTAGTTTTACGTGTAAATAAGAGGAAATTCACCTCAAAGACAGGGTAAAACACAAACTATATTCAAAAACAATATCGTACAACGCGTTTTGCGATCTTGAAAAGAAAAAATGAGTATTCTAAATAGAGTTATTTTTGCAAGGTTGTATGGCATATAAAAAATTAAGAGACGTTCAAAATTGGGGGCCGTTTGTTGTAGACGTTGTGTATACACTGCATAGCGGGATCACTTACATGTACGTCTGGAACAGAAGTGTCAACGCGCCTAATGACTTGAACTCTTCGGCTCTGTTTTTGGTATTCGCAGTTACTTTTAACATTCATGGAATTTCTCTCAAACTCAAATAAAGCTAAGAACTCACATGGTTGATTCTTAACTACAAGCATACACCTTCTGATCGTCAACAACTGCACACACAATGAATCATGAGAATATACCTAAAGATCACCGACATTTTGGGAATATTTATTTAGTACCAAGACCAGATTTTCGGCTTATGTGCAGTCTGATTATTTTTACAACGACTCAATTCTCAGCAGCTAAATATTCTGAATTGTTGTTGCACAGAACGTTGCTCTGAGCACAACGTTAGGGATAAACAATTAATGTCACATGTGTACGAAATCCAGTATACGAAACAAATATACCATATTTTAGTTTTCTTTCATCTCGTTCAAGTTACACAAAGACACGAGTGAATTCGTCACAAAAGTTCGATAGGAAGCATAAAAGGCTACCCACTGGAGCCATGAATCGGTAGTCTGCATTTAAAATGCCAGTAATTTCCGAAACAGCTGATGCATACACAAAGCGGTAAGATACCAGTAGCAGGTTTCTTACCTTTCCCGACAAAACTGACATAGATCACCCCACCAGTAATCGTTGCAAATGCAGATGTTGGCCTTGCAAACGCCATTGATGCAGTCACTGTTCTTTTCACAGTTGCTGGAATCACCTGGAAAAGGAAAAACAAGTAAGACAGCAACATAAAGTCTCAGACAAGGCATGCCTTTTCCCTAACACTTCTCGAAAAGTAACATCAACATTGTCGTCTGAAGGGGCCTGGGGGCCGATAAATTCCTCAGAAAAGGGTCCTTTTCACTGCAGCTATCAGAGACCACCCGGGGGTGGGGGGGGGGGTGTACTCTCGCGAATTTTGGATAGGGGTGTGCCGCGAAGGTTCGTGGACCCTAACCCTATTTAAGGACTAAGAAAGCGAAAACTGATATCCCTTTTAAGGCCCAAAGCTGAAAAATGACACCCTATTCAAGGAAAAAACAAAATTATTAATAGCATAAGCTACCCTATCTAAGGACCACACCAGGGACACAGAAACAAAAGGGTCAAAAAAGATACCCTATTTAAGGACCGAGAACCTCAAAAACCATACCCTATTCCGCGGTACGTACCTATATAGTCCATATATGGGAGTACCCCCCCGGGGAGACCACACGACAATGGAGAGGGAAGGAAGTTTAGGAAACTGGTGGGAACTAGAGGAAACGATAGGAGATTCACCTAAATTTCTATTTCAGTGATAAGGAGGTTGAAATGACGGTATCTCTTAATGGCGTCACTGGCGAAAACTGGAGGAACCTTGCAGAAACTGTCGAAGACGTAGTGAAATGTTTCCAAAATAAAGACATAAGTATTAAAGCAAACGATTTTATGTAATTGTCTTGAATTCATCCTGATTTCCTGACGATTTAAACGTACGTAGTAGCACCAGCAGTAGCAATACAGGGCGGTAGTACTAGAAGCAGTAGTAGTAACAGCAGTAGCAGCAGTAGTAGTTGAAGAAGAAGCAGTGACACTTGCAGCAGCAGCGGTGATTTTAAAATACGAATTAATCACGAAGACAACCTATTTGACATTTTTTACATTTAATTCCTACAACAACGCAATGACAACAACACGCTTTATTTTCCCCATATAGTTACATTACAGACGTTTAGTTAAATTATTTATAAAAGAAAGAGGGGAATGGCTACCTGAAATAACCACAGGGTTAAAGAGGGCAGCCAGCCAGTTAAACAAAAGAGATAAGACTAGTTTAGGTCAGTACAGACACACACATACAACACACACACACATACAACACACACACACATAACACACAGCGAGTAAAAATAAACTAATACAAAGAATACCACAAGATAAATAGGAGGGAACTTGAGTTAAAAATAATACACCATGAGTAAAAATAATATATTAAGTACATGGTGAAAGTTATAGATACCAAGAGAAAATGAGGCAAGAGAACTTATCTTCCATACTGGGTTTTCTTACTATGATAAGGGAACAGAATCAAGAGAAAACGAGGTAAGAGAACGTATCTTCCATACTGGGTTCTCATACTTTGATAAGGGGACAGAATCAAGAGAAAATGAGGTAAGAGAACGTATCTTCCATACTGGGTTCTCTTACTATGATAAGGGGACAGAATCAAGAGAAAATGAGGTAAGAGAACGCATCTTCCATACTGGGTTCTCATACGATGATAAGGGGACAGAATCTATTTTTAGATCCGGAATCTATTTTAACTGACCAATGGCTGATGTCCTTCTTATCACATGGTTGTAACTTCAATGCGCCATGTGGAAACCGCGCAGCCATAGAACGAGATATAAATAGATTCCGCGCTAAAAATAGATTTTGTCCCTTTATCATATCAGACGGGGTTATGTTCTCTTTCCTGATTTTCTCTTGTGGATACTTAGATAGTGCAAAACAGTTTTACAAATCTTCGCTCTATCTTTAAGAATTGTGGAAATTGTGTTTGGTTGCTATACATCATCAGAACAATAGTCACTCAGGTGATTATACAAAATCGCGCGCTCCGATTGGTTCGCTATCTCGGATTATCAGCAGATAATCACCTCGATGAACAAAATGGCTGCCAGTCGTTCTTCAATTGTGACGCACGCTTTTGAAGAAATAAATTTTGTTAGTTTTGTACAATGCTTTTTCTTTTCTTTTTTTAAAATAATCACCTGTGTATTTCGACTAAAATAATTATTCGCCTCAGGCTCAGTGATTATAAGCGAATATTCACCTCGACTTCGTCTAGGTGAATATTCACCGATAATCACTTCGCCTTCGGTGAATAATTGTTAAATTTTCTAGGTATTTGAACTACACTCCACTTAACTAAAATAATCTGAAAAGGTCACAAAATGTCGAGCGCCCCTTTATCCGCGCTCACTGTGGCTATATATAAACATCTCGCCGACACCTGGAAACAAAGGTCTTTTAAACAAACTAGCCACTTGAATCCAAACAAAGAAAGCCCACCGACTACTACAAGACGATTGTTCATTGTTTGAAAGGTTTACTTGTTTGGTTTATGGGTGGTTACACAATTCACGTCCAAAGGAAGTTTTTAAAGACAAATATAATGGACACGTGCAAGAAGCGTGCCATAGAACGCACAGATTGGATTCACAAGTTTTTGGAAAACATAGATGTATGCATCTATCTGTTTGAAAAAAAGAATCTGCGTTTCGTAAATGTAAAGCGAAAAGGAATTTGCACAATAGTTTTACCAAAAAAATACCGGGTTTGTAGTATTTTTCTAACAAAATGATTCTCGCTATTTCTTGAAAAATTCTGTCCAAGGAGGAAAGGCGCAATGAGGTTATCCCTATGTGAAGCGCCAACCCAAAGTCCAGACCACAACACCGGGAACTACGTCCTCTACTCTTTGCGATCGGTGTGTGGGTTCTTTAAACGTCCCACGAAGTTATCATGAACAAGGGTTGTAATATAAGACAGGACCTACGGTTTATCTTCTTTGTCCAAGAAGACTAGAAAGTCTAACCATTTGCAGATGTTGTTATAAAGGCAGCACATTCTTCTCAGTTAATTTTAAAAAGACCCTGAGTGTTTGCCCGGCCGGGGTTTGAACTCGCGACCTCCCGCACGGTAGTCCGGTGCTCTACTAACTGAGAAAACCGGTCGCCCTGTCGTTCTTTTTGTATTTATTCATGCTATTTGCGTGGATATCAACCAATGTATACAGTGCTTTCTCGATTTTGTCTCTAAGAATTTTAAATCAGGGGTGGCGAATGGTCCTTCAAAAACTTTGGGTCTCGCAAAATTTTAGTTAAATTTAACGGGTTGTCGCAGTCTCGTTTTTTAGCGGTTATGTGCGTCTCGCAGTCTCGATTTTTACACGAAAGACTGAGTCTCACACTCAAAACACTTTGAAGCCTCGGTCTCCAAATCTAAAACGTCAAAATGTCTCGGGCTCGCAAAGAAAAACGCTAGTCTCGCCGTCTCGCATTTACCATTCGCCACCTCTTAAATCGTAATGTAACTGGGCAAGGCATCCTGAAAATATCACAAGCCGTGAAACAATATTAAACTCGCAGCAGTTATCCAGGAAAATGATGGATGTTACATTTAGGCGGATTACGATTCACCAATTACAAAGGGCAACTTGTAACGACTAGTAACCGTAACTTCGTTTTCTTTTCAAAGGAAATTATTAAATGTGCTTAATGGGACCTTTTTGACAACTTATTTGCGGATCAGCTGCGAAAGCATGGTTTGTTAGAGACAAATTATCCAGTTCGATTCATTTCAATAGCGCAAAAAGTTGCTTTAGAAGCCAATTCCGTTATCCCATTGTTTTCAAAAGCTCCTTTCACAGACAATTATCTAAAATTGTGTTTTTGCAGTCAACTTTTTTGGTTACATTCATTATTTCAAACCAGCGTTGCATCAAACTACGTCTTGTCCACCTCGTTGCAATGTGCAATTTTCCTTCACATTCGTGTGCGATTAATTTCAGGTTTATCAGTGTAAAGTTTGCTTATATATTTGGATCTCTATCAGACGCTTTTTGGCGGCGCTCCAACAAAGATGGCCTATTCAGTGTAGCTAGAATGTTGCGTTATTATTGTCTGTAAATGCAGGGCTTCCCTTCTCAGACAATTTTAAATTCTTACGACAACACGTGGTTTGGGACGGTCTTTTAAACCGCAATGGAAGGAAAATACCCACTAACTTTAAATATGTTTTCGCTATTGAGAAAAAAAACCTTTCTTTCCGGCTAGCGAGGTCTGCTCGGTCCTCTTCAAAAGTTTTCAGTCGCTGTAGTGGAAAGTTAACGAAGTGATTTCAGTATGAATTTGAGACAGCATCTTAAGATGACTCAGTTCATCTGAATTTTTTTCTTACTTGCAGAGTAAGGGTAAATCCCAAAAACTCCTCGCCACTTGCCTGTTGTTAAAATTTAAGACAAGACTCACGTCTACAGTGGCGTAGCGTGAGATTTTGAAGGTGTTCGCACGGGAAGAAAAGTATGACGTTTTCTTGCCGTCCGTTTATGAAACAATATACACTTAATGTATGGTTCCGACGGTACAACTGGCGCGCGGGCAACAACTGCGCAATTGTTTCCCGGTCGGGATACATTTAAAGTTGTTCAAGGGCACGTGACCAAGAATCAACCAATCACAGTGCTCGTTTTGTTGAATGAAAGTCTAGGTATATAACAATAAAAGAATAAAGGAAATACCAAAGACACAAATATTATGCGAAAATTTTATCAGTCATCCTGACGTTGTGATAAAAATGCTTTCAGGGAATAAAAAAAATATATTTTTTTCCAGATTTCAGCTGCACACACGGGCGTATGTGCGAAAATGAATGCTATACCCTTGGTATATACAATAACCGTTCGTTATATGTGTTGTGATCATAAGCACCTAAACAGATTTTAAGTCCCATGTTATTGCAAGTCAATCAGCGACTTCTTGGTTTTTATATTTGATTGCGCAAACTAAGGGCGCTTACCAAAAGTCAGAACTGACCAGCCGCGCAGGTCAAATTAAAAATGAAGTAGGCTTCTTTTGAGAGTTTTTGCCAAAAACCTGTCACCGCTATGCATGCTATGTAGAAATAAACTGATCTGGCTGGACAGTTCTGATTGATAGTGGAATTCTCTTTGCAAATGGACTGGTCTGACCAGCCCGTTCTGGCAAATGGTAGGCGTCCTAAGATATCTTGGAAATCACGTTTAGAATTTTTTCAGTAAAATACCGTTCAGTCGACGACCTTTCGTGAAAGTACTCGCTTACGAATGGTCGCACCTTCAAGGTCTTTTGTGCTGGAAACAGTACCACCTGTACAGCCATGTAATAGTAGCCTTTCAAAGAAAGGTCACACAATGTAATATGGTTTGATCCAAAGATGTCCCGAAGTTGTAGGGAACACTAACGTAGTCACTTCCTTTTAGCAAAACGGACTAATTTTAATGATAGATCAATGTAATTTTCACAAGGACATAACTCGCACAGGCCTCGTTCCTGTTGCTTCTCCATTTTTTTGTGAATCTCTTCTTCACCTTTTTTCAAAATGGCCGCCATTTAAATATTCTTTTGTTTTTATTCAAATGATCCCTTGATGCCTCGTTATTAAGCTAAAATTCAAAAGAATATTTTACCTTGAACGAGGCATCAAGGTCTAATTTAAATAAAAACAAAAGAATATAAAAAAGGGCGGCCATTTTGGAATAAGGCATATGACAGGCATATTTTGGCGTCTTGTCATAAACTTCCGGTAACGCAACATCCAATCAAAGATGGGAAAGTTACTAGCACACTATACAGTGAAGCTAACAGTACAGCACTGTTCCTCAGCTTCCAAAGAATGATCACACTCATGAAATAAAAATAAAAAAATATATACTACCTATTATTATATCTCTCAGTTAGTACGCGCGCTGTGATTGGTCAATTTAGCGGGCCGTACTTCACTGTACGGCCCGCTAAAGTTTGTTTTGGTCGCCAAAATGACTCCAGAGATATAATAAATATCTTATTAACCTCGTTTTCTCGGTCCGTACTGTAAAATACGGATCCTCGTTTTTTCCCGTCGATTTATGGCCGGCGCGCTTCGCGCCTGGGCCATAAATCGACGGGAAAAAACTCGGTCCGTATTTTACAGTACGGACCTCGAACTCGATTAATAAGAGGTATGTATTAAACCGATATTGAGATTTCCCTGTCATGACCGAACATACGACGTTAATAAGTTATTGATTATATGGTCATTTTTAGCACTGGAAAAAGAAAAGCGGAAGGGTTTTTCTAATGTCCGCTTGCGCAAACCAAGTTGAGCATCTTCCCTCAGTAATGTAAAATCTGCGCTTCTCTGTGGCTCAGAGACCTGGAAAGTGACACAAGCTCTATCAAATAAGCTTCAAAGCTTTGTGAACAAGATTCACTGAAAAGGTTGACAAGGACTGAACATGCAACAAACCCTTTGCCATACTATGCACAATACTTTGGTCACAAAATCCACATGGACCAGAATGAAAAACCTGCAATGTATGGAGTGACTCATGTCTGTGCTACTGATGGGTATAGTGGAAGAGTTGTAAGCCATGCCATTATGCCAGTGAAGAATAACCTCTTGATCTATGAACATGTTTTTAGGAGAGTGATCATGTAACAGCAAACTCCTTGCTTAGCAAATAATAGACCGAGACGTAACAGCATGCTGGGTGGGGAGTGGGGAGTGGGGATAGGATGCAGTCATGACTCCAGTTACCCAATTCTACAGAAACTGCAGTTACGCACTTGCACTTACCTCCCTAGAGCTCACAGCAGTCTATGTTTAGCAAAATTATTGAATGTTACATTCTTGACTCTGAAATACTGAAAAACAAGTGCCTTAGAAAGATCCTCAAGATTCACTGGCCGGAAAAAATCAGTAACAAAGAACTTTGGAGCAGGACAGGACAAGAGCACATACCAACTGAGATAGCAAGAAGGAAATGGGTTTGGATAGGCCACTGTTGCCGACAGATGTGCGAACATTAACGAACATTTCCGTTTCCGCTCACGTGATTTTGTGCTCGCCAGGCCTCCTCCGCTCAGACCATGTGCTTTCGTCTGAGCGGACGAGCTTGGTGAGTTGTTTAGTCGTTTGTTTAAATTTACCTACACTGTAAACTAACCCGTTAACCCCGTAAATTCGCCCTATACTAATTTTTAATGTATTTTTTGATTTCTTAGCATGATTGTATTAATCAAGCTTCACCGCTCATTTGGATTAAACTTCAATCAGATAAACGCTTCGACTGTTTTTTGCTTCCTCGACTTTTGACGATAACAGCCACACACTAAGAAAGCCAGGCTCTGATACCACCAAGCAGCAGGCCTTAAAGTGGAATCCGCAGGATAAAAGAAGAGTGGGAAGACCTGCTAAGACCTGGAGAAGATCAGCTGAGGAGGAGTTAAAGAAAGCTGACATCAGCTGGAATGCAGCAGAGAAGGCGGCAGCAAATAGAGTTCGGTGGCGAAGTTTTGTTGACGCCCTTGGCTCCACGAGGAGCCTGAAGGAATAAGCTAAGCTAAGCTTGCGCGCGCAAGAGGTCATTTGAGGTCATGTTCACTGAACCGAAACACATCTGACCGTGCGATCGAAACAAGAAGTGACAGAAAAAACAATTATCAAGAAATATTGCCCACTTAGCAGCCAATCAGAGCGCGCGTATTATTGTGGCCATATAAATATATATTTATAAACAAGTAAAAGAAAGAAAATATTGTTGGGAAGCGTATGCCAGAGAATGTGTATAGCCTACTTCAAATCTCTTGTTCTGCGTGTAAACAGCATGTCATTGGGTAGCGTCCCGTTTCTCGAAAGGCCCTGTAACTTACTGGGTCTGGAAAGCTATTTTATGATAACAATATTTAAAACGAGACGGTGCATTTTTGTTGGTTTTGAAGCTTTTGGTTCGCCAAAAAATACACAAACATTCAATAGATGTTTCGGAGCCCGTAAAGTTATCGGAATCTTCGATCGAGAAACAGGACGTACGCTCGTGTTTAGAATAAATCGTGGAACAGGAGGCCATTTTTAATTATTTTTCACAACCAGGGTTCGTGCAAATTGAAAGAATGAATAGAGAGAAGGAGGCTAGTTTTAGTTTTTTTTGCTTTTTTCTGTGTTGAAATTCCTTGTCAGAGTAAAATTTACACTGTTAACACAGAAAAGGCGAAAAAAATAAAACTAGGTACCTTCCCTCTATTCATTCTCTTAATTCGTTTACGAATACAGCAGTATTCAGAACTAAATTACATACTACTTACCTTCTCACGAATGTTGTTAGTCATCTTGCTCAATCCCAAGTGTTCGTTCTTTGAGCCCGCAATAAATCTAAAAGCAGTCTACAAATGAACGCCAGCGAAGAAAAATCGAGCCAAGTGTTCTCCAGAAGGAAAAAAGAATACATCCCGATATGTCGTTTCGCGAAAGAGCAGCATTCATTTTAACGCCTTTTCACTTTGCTGAAAATGCCTTTCATAGAAGAAATTCTTGCCTTCTAGTAAAGTGTGATGGGCATAAATGTCATTGTTGGTAAACGACAGCGTGAATTATGTCGCCTGAAATTGGGATCAAAATTTTCGGGTTCAAGAGAAATACACGCTTCGCACGCTTCCCACGCTTCGCACGGGTTGAACACGAGTCCATTCAAAGATGCTTACCTTAGGCCCGTTTATATGGAAAAAGTTGTCCCGGGTAAAAGATTCGCCCTCATACCCGAGCTACCCTGGGCGAGCCAGATTTTTCCTACATTTCCTTACAAAACTTGACGAACCGTTTACATGAGAAACAAAAAGTTGGCTCAGCTAAAAGAATGACCCGCTTAGCTGAGTCACCCTCTTTCGATGGAAGGGTCAGTCTCCTAGCCTAGCCAACGTTTCTCCATGTAAACACTTTGGCTCGCCCAGCCGGGTCAACTCAGTCAAGGCGAGGCGATCAGAGCATGCGCGAGCACTGTTGTTAACACCGAAGTCCAGCTCATCTGCTGGCTCGGCAAAGAAGTGGCCTTGGAGTCTTTCGCTGGTGGAGACGATTATTGACTGCTTGAAGGAATATAAAAGCCTCTGCGAGTTCAATTCCATCTGCTTCAACTCCGACAAAGAGAAATTATATCATGATCAACGACCAGCTCTTGACTCGGGCAAAGGGATGAACGTTTTTCTCATAGGAACGCTTGCTAAAGTTGACTCGACTGGGAGAGTGACCTCTTGCCCGGGACGTTTCCCTATATAAACGGGGCCTTGGTTAGTCAAGGTTCTTGGGCGCAATCAATCACTGACTGTAATTTGGGAAGAAAGACGTTTTTGCCAAAGTCTTGAAGAAGACTTTTCCCTCTAAAAAAATGACTTTATTTAAAAGAGGGTAACACCTAATAGCAAAGCTAACAAACTCATGGCCCTCCCTGAAATACAAATATAAAGATGTTAAACTATGTTTATTCTAAGTCAGGTCGCAGGCTGGGCTGGTTTGCATGTCAGGAACTACGCAAATATTTAATAGACTCCGACTAAAAAGTACAGCTTCGGGCCCGTTAAAGGGGTAACAAATGGTCTTTGCGAGCATTCGCGAGCAATGCGAGCAGGCGATTTTTTGCGAGCACGAGTGGAGGTAAAAAAATTGCTTTGCGAGCATGCGAGCAACTGCAAAAATTTATGGAGCACGAGCAAGCGAGCACTCGTTTAAATTTTGCGAGCAACCAAAACCTCTTTCGGAATTGCACTCTCCTATACTTCGTAAACGGGGCGCCAACTTACAGTTGGATTCACTATGTTATTCGCAAGAAAATAAGTAAAGTTCCGACTAACAAGAAAATCACTTCTTTATTTCATCTTCAGCTTACGAACTGAAGACAGCATGAAGTGAAAAGCTGATATGAATTACATGTGAAATGCTACTCCAATCACACACTGTTTGTAAAGATCAGTGTTGCGTTGCTTGTTTATACGCGACACCCGAGAATGCAAGAATGACACATATAAACTGTTCTCTCGCTCTCGCGTAATCTAACAACAACAGCAGCAAAAAAATCATATTATCAATTAAAGGAACAATATTGCAACGGCTCTTACATTAATTTTGTTTTCCATGTTTATTCAGCTACCATTAATTGTGTTCTTTTCCCTGCCTCAAAAAACCGACCCACCGATCTCTTCCAGCTCAGTTTGCAGCATTATTTTTGCATTTATTTGTGTTTCTTTCTTCCCTTTTTTTCCAAGTTTGAGCTAAAACACGCACTTGTTTACCGCATGCTTGGAGCTAGCTTTCAATTTCGACTGCATGTGAATCGCTTAAAATTAAACTATCGGTCCAAGTTTTCGCCGAATTCCTTTTTTTCGATGCATACAATCATGTTCACTTGGACGTAAAAAGTTAAAAGTCTTCTACGTGTTGGCAAACTAGTCGATTCACGGCTGATCTAAGCAGCCATAGACCAAGAATTTGTTGTTTTGCAGCAACGTATTCCACTTAATAATTTGCCACTTGTAGCTGTTAACTACCAACATTTCTGCAGCACTGCGTAAATATTAGGTTTTGAATCAATGTTGCCTACTTCAACGACATACCAAAACCCCCTTTACAGCTGCATATAACTACAATATTAAATATTCAGTGGGGTTAAGCAAAGAAAAAGTACTAGAATTAACGATTTACTTTAATCAGTAAACACCGCACTTTCCGCTCCCTTATAATATAACGACGCAGATGTCGGGAAAATTGCGAACGGCCAGAATTCATATATGGCTTTGAAAAGACTGTTTCGGATTAATTGAACGAAATAAACTATCTGTGCATCAAAACAAAAGTACCAGGCCTGTTTACGAGTGCCACTTTTTAGCGGCGGCCTCGTTTATCCCGACGTTGGAACATGGAAAGGTTTCACTGCATGACATATATGTGGTTTAAATTACAGCCCTTTCGAAAAGTCAGTTAAATTTAAAATTACGGTCATCTATGCAACAGAATGGAAAAAGCAAACTAAACAACAAGTCCTCAAAAGGTCTTTGACATTTTGAAAGATGAAATCAAACAACGCACGAAATATCAAGAAGAGCGGGCGACCGCCATTAGCATTCTAGTCTGGCAGGCAGGTGCAAATCTGTTATATCGATTGTACCTACATATAATTATTACATTTGTTCCTAGTCACCAAAGCTATTACTAACGATATTTTTTGACAGAATGATCCTTAATAAATATAGTTATAATCATAGAACTATCACCTTTGATTTAATTGACCTCAAGAAGTAGTTTGTTATTATATTGATTAAACGACTCTCGCGTGGTGGCGACACGTGGCGACTCGACACTTAAACAATGAGCTTTGATTAGCTGTAAGCATTGTGCGACCTTTAAACACCACAAAAACGTAAGCTGGGGGATTGCTAAAAAACTGGAGATTTCTTATATTTTGGCAATCTAAGCAACGTAGAAGGGGAAATATTTGCCGCACATTTTTCTCATAAATTGATACTGTTTGCTCGCCTTTTTGTTCTACTCCGATGGTTTCATAATATCCCTTTGTTATTATATTCGATTAAACTCTTATTTTTCACTTATTTTACCGCTTGTGCACTTTGCTTGTCTCCTATAACTTAAAGAAACTGATAATTAGCTTCTTTTTATGTGATTTCGTTCTGTTAGCAATTCCGGGCCCCTCTGAGTAGAAATATTCCCAACTGAATGCTGGATGGACAGTTATGCTGCAATTGGAAACAATGTATTGCTCTATTTTACCAGGTCAAAAGCATTGTGTGTTTCGCTTCAAGAGGCCTCATAAAACAAATCAAGTCTATCATGTTATCCTGATAATAATTCCTATAGAGAACAAGAGAGAAAAATGTATTCAAGGTTTGTGTCCAGTTAGAGATTTGCATAAATCCCAGCCAGCAAAGTGTGTGTGTGTTTGTGTGTGTTTTAATGCAGCTCTTGCCATAGTGGTGTCTGGCCAAGGACCATGAAAGGGAGAAGAAGCTCTATAACAAAATCTATCACCAAACGTTTGGCATGATATGCAGCATCAAAGCGATAGAGTAAACAGCTTTCTTTTGATAAGGTTGCGCTAAACCTAGCAATCAGGGCGTGGAAGAGACAGATCTCCCTCATCTGCAAATATTTTGAACTTGTTTAGAACAATAACAACACCTTCACTAATCAATTCACTAATCAGCCGACATGCTAATTAGCCGGCAAGGAGGGTAATTTGACATCTAAATCATTTTAAATGAATGTTCATTATCTTAAGCCTATAAACAAGGGACACATAGTGTATACTTAAGTGGATGGGTTGTCTATATAAGTGAAGAGGCACAGCCTTAGGGTCATTCTCTTTTCGTTCGGCAACACCCGCTACTTCACCAAGTCTCTTGAAGACAGCAAGATTTATAACAAGCTTCAAAACTCAGCGACTTCTGCCAAGACAGAGAAAAGTTTTCCCGACCGATCAGAACAACAGTTTGGTAAGTAAAAAATTTGATGTAACTATGATAAGCACGCAAAAAAAAAAACGGTTCAAGCCGTAAACCGAATGCGTCAACGTTTAGGTGTGTTCTGTA
The DNA here is from genome assembly GCA_949710005.1 of Ricordea florida. Classification (NCBI taxonomy): domain Eukaryota; kingdom Metazoa; phylum Cnidaria; class Anthozoa; order Corallimorpharia; family Ricordeidae; genus Ricordea; species Ricordea florida. Next base: position 6,919,221 of record OX453287.1, on the reverse strand, counting down.
GTGTTTCAAGTATGCTCGTATTAAACCACTTTTTGTCGCTAGATTCATTGGCAATGACTTCTACCTACAGAACTCTGGTGATTTGTGGTCATGGTAATTTTGAAATTAACTGTATAGAGGTTCAGAATTGAATTTTATTGGTACATGAAGCAGTGATGACATAAGCCTGAAAAAAGTTTCTTGCTTCTAAACCAGATCTCGTAGAGTACAACGGAGTTATTTTCTAAGAAACTATTTGCCGCGTCGGTGGGAAATTAAAACACACAAAAATGGTTGACCAAACGAGATAAATTTAAGTTGTACCATCGTAATATCCAAAAAGTGACGTTTCGAGCGTTAGCCCTTCGTTGGAAACAATAAATATAGCTTAACGCTTTCTGGTTTTCGTTTGCAGAAAGTTTCATATTATTCAGTTGCAAGATGGATTCCAACAGTCGTGATATCGTCCGCGTTTCCAAACCATCGCACTTAATGTCAAGTTACAGACCTTTGAAGACTCAGAACCATCCCTACAATCCTTCTAACTTGTTGACGCGTTCTCGAGTCACTCCTGTATTCACAGTTTCTGAAACAATGAACTCAAGGTAACCTATCTGTCATGTTTTCGTTTCAACGTTTGAGACATGGATAGCCATTTTCCCTTTCCAAACAACTCAATTCGGTTTAAAATCTGTTTTCTTTTTGAGCGGCTTAACAGTACATAATACTGCAGCAAGAAGCGATAGAAAATGTGAAAGTTGTGTCTTTCCACGACATGCATTTTTGCAAGTGATCAAAAATACCTTCGATTCTTTTAGCTTATTTTAATTAAATCAAACTGCAAAGAATATATGAACGAAAACACAAAAGAAAGAGATTTTCTCCCGTGGTATCTTGAACATGAAAACCCTAAGCTTACTATTTGCGGTACACAATGCGTTGGCAGACTCAACTGTCAGGAAGAAAAGAATAATGAACATTTGTCCCCTTCTCATCAAAAAGATCTTGAATTGGTTTCGGGTGAATTTTGGAGGTCACAAAACTTTTTAAGTTTTCTACGCATGGTTCCCTCATTCCACTGCACTATAAATTTCCTCGATTTCATTGCAGTATATAGGACTGAAAATTAATTTACAATTGTGGTTGTTGTTGTTTTCCATCATTGGAACAACTCTTTTAAGATCACAAATAACACTGAAAAACTAAAATGAAAAACATATTTCTTATAAAACGTAAGGGATGGCGGAGTCACTGAAAAAAGCTGTTGTTGTTTATTAAAAGCAATGCTGTTACTGATTGAATTGTTGGCCTGTCGTACGATGGAGAGATAGCTATAAAATGTCTTAATTAACAAATTTTTGGACTGCTCTCAGTTTTAAACATAAATCTCTCATTTCAAAACAAGCTGTCATTTTATGCTATTTTGGCAAACCTGCTTACGCAACGTGACAACCAGTTAATGGTTTAAACCTTGTCAATTGCCTGGTCAACTGAAGAGCAAAACATGCTTCATCTTATATAACGAAAGAGATAGTACGCGCGTTGTCATTGGTTAATAGCTATGTTCACATTGACCTCGACAAACATTGTTAGGACGGCAAATTCAAAGCGATCGGCGTCGTGATTTGACTCATTGAAGCAAAAACTGTACAAACACTCGTCTTACAGTCTCGTGTTTGAACGACCTCCGCTCGCATTTTCTAAAGCGCACCTCGGTTTCTATAACCCTGTACGAGGGTCTCAATGGGGTTAGAGCCGTAAAACGGGCAAAAAAATTAGCCGTTAGGCGTAAATATTGAAAAATTTTAGCCGTTAGCCGTAAAAAATATTAACCGTTAGCCGTAAAACAGCCAAAAATATTAACCGTTAGCAGTAAAACAGTCAAAAATATTAACCGTTAACCGTAAAAGTCATCACTCCATTGAGACCTTCCTGTACGAACGCAGTGGATAAGTTTTGCCTCTTATCTATTTCGTTCGATAAATCTTTGCCCGCATCTTGGGTCAACAAAACCTGGCTAAGATTTCAAAGTTTATTCACTTTGTTATTAGAAGTTTATAGATCAAAACATTTACTGATCATGGCACAAATCACCAATACTAAGTTTGTCTGAATGAAATTTTTAAAGAATTTTCTCACTAAAAGGGCAAGCAGAAAAGAGAGAGTAAAAGATCACATGAACTCAAATCTTTTGAAAGCTTTAATATATCTGTGCATCTGTTGTGAGATTGGCCAGAGTCATTACTGAACAATTATTCACCGAGACGAACAAAATCGCGCGCTCTGATTGGTTCGCTATCTCGGATTATCAGCCGATAATCACTAACAAAATGGCTGCCAGTCGCTCGCGCGCTTTTGATAAAATAAAACTTTTGCGTGTTGAAAAATGCTCTTTCTTTTCTTTTTTGAAACAATCACCTGTGTATTTATACTAAAATGCCATAAGGTTTGCGTCGTGAGCTGATAAACATTCCACAGACCTGATTCCTATAAACAGTAGCGAGTATATAAGTTGTTCACCATACAATCCTTCCTTTTGCCGGTAACGTCGATTCACCTCGCTGCCTTATTCAATTTTCGCTTATTCATAATTATTGTTCTGTTTTTAGCAGTCCCATGATGCACCGGTCTGCCTTCCATCCAGTGCATCCCTTGACACCAGGCTTCTTTCACATCGATCCCAGCCACAGCATTGTTCCTGCTGCATCTGGACCAATTCAAGGTGCTGGAGCTGTCTTCAGTCAAAGACCTTTGATTTATCAGCCTGGAATACCAATCATAAGCCCATTTCACCCTTACATGCACAGGTTTTCTAATGTGCCTATAATCGGAACACCCAGAGTAATATCCAGAGAGCACCATACTGATGAAGGCCCCAAGAAATGTCCCGTATGTGGAAAGTCGTATGCCCGGCCTTCCACCTTGAGACTCCATCTGCGCACGCACAGTGGCGAGAAACCATACCAGTGTTTGGTATGTTTGAAGTCATTCACCCAAGCTGCCAATCTCACGGCTCATTTCCGCATTCACTCAGGCGAGAAACCATTCAAATGCCACATCTGCAGCAGGCAATTCTCTCAGTCCTCCTCCGTCACCACGCACATGCGCACTCACAATGGTGAACGACCGTATCGATGTGAAATTTGCACCAAGGCCTTCGCGGACAGCTCCACACTCACCAAGCACATGCGCACTCACACTGGAGAGAAACCCTACCAATGCGATATTTGCCATCAGCGGTTTTCACAATCGGGGAATCTAAATCGTCATAAACGTATCCACTCTGAAACTGCATAAATTATTCAAGAAAGGCTTTATAGCATGTGGAACTTAAAGTAATCAATTTTACCAAATCATAATTTTCAAATTCTCATAAAAAGTATTTATCATTGTAATATGAATGAAATGTTCCAATATCTCTGTTATTTTACTCAGTGTTTCCAACAATATTATAAGAGTATTGTAATTATGTAAACTAAATGCTATTAGCGGAGTCAGAAGTACTGCAGCAGGTATACAAGGCTCCTCTGGGTTTAAATGTAAACAAATATTGAAAGTATAGAGGCTTAAATAAATCTTCCATCGAAAGCTTGTCGTTAATGACCTGAAACTTTGGTAACTAGAAGGAATTTTCTTGGCTGATATAGCTAAGCAGCGGTACAGTGTCCATTTCCGTTCTGAACGGGTTTATGCTGGTCATCATGGTAAAGTAAATAAAAGTTAAGTGTCATCTTTCGTGTCACGATGAAGACATTTATAACGTGAAACGCAACGGATCATTTACGTGTAACCTAAAAAGCGCGATGCTACCGTGTGATAGGTTGCTTTTAAACAACTGGATTGGTTGGTTTTCTGCAGCTGTAATCCTTGTTGTTCCGGCGATCAATTATGCTTTATCCGTTTTACTATAGTCTTCAATCATCGAAATTTTCATTATTACTTTTTTTTGGTCAAATTCAAATTCGACTAGACACGTATATGCGTCAACTCGGGCTTCCTATGTAGTAAATTCTCAGGCTCTTTCCGCGACGATATCTTCGATGAATCAGCCCTCGCACGACCACTGGCAGAGCCATATGCCCAAATGTCTCATGCAACTCATACTTTAGACTTAGGGTGCGTTTTGTTGAACAGAAGTTATCCGGATTTGGATTTGGATTTTTGATCCTAGAACACACGGATCATGGCACATCAAAGGAACCGATGAATCCACTCTGAACAAGGATTCGTCGGTCCCTTTGATGCGCTATGATCCGTATAATGTCGGATCACAAATCCAAATACGGATCGCTCCAAAAAAACGCACCATTAAAGTAGGGAGCTTAAGAAAACACGACGACAACACCGAGGACGGCACCGCCGAAAAACTTGAACGAATTTGTTTTCCTCCTGTACAAATGGCTGCATCCTTTTTTATTTTCTTCCTCTATTTCTTTCAAACCGTAGAATTCCCAACTTAAACTGTACGCAGCCCATCAATGATATCTCCAGGAAATTTTGTCGTTATGCACTCGCGTCTTCGAGAAATCTTGAAAAATGGTGATTCCACGTTGTTGTTTTTCAGACTGTATTTTGCACGTGCAGTTTCATTGTTTCCTTCATTGATGGTATTGTTTGGTACCGTCGCTGTCGACGTCGTCATGTTTTGCTTAAGCTCCCCGGTATGCGCATTAGAACGTCGACATCGATTTGTGACTGAACGAAAAAAACCGAAGCCCAAAATTCAACTGGTCCCTTCCACTTTGGGAAGATCCAGTAAATACGTGGTATCTCCGGTGCATTCTAGCTTAGATACTGACAGAAACCCATAAGACTCGAAACGCTAAACTCGCGTTCCGCAGCTTGTCCAGATTCTATATTTCCCAAGTTTGGAAACTGCTTAACCAAGAGAAAATGAGGACAGAGAACATAACCCCGTCTGATATGATAAGGGAGGGGACAGAATCTATTTTTAGCGCGGAATCTATTTATATCTCGTTCCATGGCTGCGCGTGATAAGGACATGAGCCATTGGGGTGGGAGAGGGGTGCAGAGTGTCAGATTCCTTTTAATCCCCAAATCTGTAAAAAAAAAAAAACAACGAATTCGGATACTCAGTCCAGTATAATTTTGGCAAAGATTGTAGATCAGCGTTAAATAGTCGTTTCGTTGGTCAGGAAACTCCTAGATTTTAGGGACGGACCATTAGAAAAGTGATGCGGGGGGGGGGTGGGGAAAAAAAACATGCATGTAACTTCAAAAGGTAACAGAAGAAAGTTTGTTTCGTTAGTATGTGTGATGAAATCGTGACGAGTATAATTAGAGAAATTATTAGACATTGAACTCCTTATCTCTTTCCTGATTGGCCAAAAGCGTACAGTGAATTTTCGAAATCAGCGCCTGTGACGTCGTAACTGAAGATTATACAATAATCATGTCAAGGACACTCAAGTCATGTATGATCGCGGTGCATGATTTCTAAGGGTAATCATGTCAAGTGCGCACGTCCAAGTTCGTCGTGACCATTTTTTTTTTGTTTAATGTATAATAAAACAATTATTTTTATTAGATTCGGTTTTTGTGATATCCAGAATAACCAAAGTCTCGGTAAGGGTTATCCGTCTCAGGCTTCGGCTTCGGCTAATAATATAACTCCTACCTCGACCTTGATTATTCTGGATATCACAAAAACCTCATCCACTAATTGTTTAAAATTTTATGCGCGTTATGTTCAAAATCTAAGGCTCGGGAAATTATTACATTTTTGACAACGCAAAGTGAAGTTATTCCCTAATTTCAAGAGTATACCATTTGATTACCTATGAATATCATGGGTGACAAATTATTCCTTAATTTTGGCACCGTAGGAGAAGTAACCATAACAGGACTGTAATGTCACATATGAAATTATAAATCAACGTTGAAATTTCGCCCCAAAATTAAGGCGTAATTTGTCACCCATGATATTAAACGTAAAATTCTTCTCAGTAGTGAAATAACTACCCTTTATATATAAACAACGGCAGTCACCGCCGCTAACGAACTGATCGATCGGTTGAAATATTGCCCCAACATTAATTTGGCTAAAACTAAAGAATTCAGCGAACCGGCCGTCGTTTTTGAAATCCTCAACATCGAAACTTTGATGTTCATAGTTCTGTTCAGACATGAAAACTTCCTATCAACAGGTTGCAAATTTTGCACCAATGAAAACAGACCCGGAGAAGCGAGAAAAGCGAGTGCAAATAAATAAATCACTACTGTGTTGTGATGTAATAAGAAGAATTCTGGAAAGGGCAAAAATGGCGACCCCTTTGAGGCCACAAATAAAACAATGAAGTGTTTATAATGGATACAAAGGAAGCCAAAATGTTCCGTAAGTTGTTTTCCAGCGTTTAAGGTTTTGCTTTGGTATTATTTTATTTTGTCTTGTATGGTTTGTTGGCCCTAAGAAATAGTCACCAGCTGTCAACGTAACCTGCCCTTAAACTGTTGATCATTTTGGTCAAATATCTCTGTTAGTTACCGTATCAAACAGTCCTTTCGGTGAGACTCTTTCGCTTTCGTCATGGCAAAGCGAAAAACTAAACTTCTACGGAACACATCAGAAACAAGCAATTAGCTTTGTTACCTCACATAAATTTGAGAATATTGCTGGTTTGTTTTTACGCACAAACGTCGATTTTCTAGTACCCAGTTAGGTGGTTCTAATTTGGTAACTAGAGATACAAATCATAGTTTACTGGGTAGTTTTAGTAGAGAAAATTGAATATCCCTGGCCTTTAATTTGGCGGGAAATGCACGAAATTCACCAACTTTTGTAAGAAGCAAGTCGCAAATGAGTGTCATGATAGTTTTCCACTTTGAAGGTTTATAATGCGATCACTTAATTCAGACAGTTGAGGTTGGTGATAGGAACCGTCCTTTATAGAACGTACGTCATTTTATCTTAGCAGCAGGGAATTGAACAATTTTGCAAGATTTGACTATATGAATAAACGCATGTGTTGAGCTATCAAATCCTAAGTACTAGTGATTGTTGCGTCCAATGCGTGCGGGACGCACGCGTGCTAACGAATAACTTGCGCTTCTCGTATGCTTTACTTGGCGATTTTCTGTAACCTCCAACGCAGACGTTGTTTGGGCTTCGTCACACGAGGGAGGAAAACGTGACGAAGCACTGGTCTAGGTTTTCTTATGTTTCGATTAGTTTGTTTTAAGAAAAGAGACAGGCTGTGTACAGCTAAACGTCCAGACATAATAAGCATTCTAAGTGCGTTTTATGTATTCATATGAAAATCATATTTACAGCAATGGTCGTAGAAGTATATTTATTATATCTCAGTTAGTACGCGCGCTGTGATTGGTCAGTTTAGCGGGCCGTACTTCACTGTACGGCCCGCTAAATTCAAAAGTTTGTTTTGAGATATAATAAATATTTTCCAAACCTCGTTTTCTCGGTCCGTACTGTAAGTTACGGATCCTCGTTTTTTCGGTTCGGATTTATGGGCACATTGTGATTATTTTTTTATCGCAGAAAGGGCAAAATTATTAAGGGAAGCCCATCCAACGACGCGAAAAATAACAATCAATTTAACTGACCAATTGGTTCAATGAGGATTTTATTCTTGAAATCACAGCAAGCACGGTTCCAAATCTTTGCTGCCAACAGAAATTCAACAACAACGCTTCGTTACCACGCAATTGTCAACCAATCAGGGTCGAGCAATCATGCCCTCTTGATTACCAAAACTGCCCTCGTGATCAAAAACGTACAAAAGAATGCCCTCTGTCTCAGCCAATCAGAATTCAGTAATTTTCGCCCTGTGCATGATTATTACTAAAATCACAATTACTATATCTCTCCACAGTGAACCTTTTTTAGTGAATTGTTTCCATCCATGGAGGGACTTCCTTGGCGGCTGAAATTTTGTGTACCACTGTTTCTCAGTTTAACCCTGGTTACAGGACAAGCCTACAAACATGAAAGTGAGCTTTAACTTACGTTTGCAGTCTTTATACGGCGTACCTGTATTGCGCGTGCATAAATTTAGTCCTTAACCCTTATACGTAGGATAGTAGCGACGCAGTTTGGCACAGAAAAAGTTAATAAGATAGATAGATAGATAGATAGATAGATAGATAGATAGAAACTTTATTAAGAATGTCATCAACCACCTAGCTGGGGAAAAACTCTCCTACTAATACGGGGACATAACAAAAACGAGTTAAATTAAAAGAATAGCTATTTACAATAGTAAAATTTAAATCCAAGTTAAAATATGTTACGTGACTATGTACAATGGATTCTTTAGGAGGAACAGAGCGGACAGCCTCTACAGCCATGATCTAATAATGCATCAAGATTGTTGAGATTTCTAAATTGGTGAATTAGTAAATTGGTGATAGACAACTCGAATTTAAGCGACGCAAATAAGAGGACACATCGCGCCATCTCTCAGGAGACCAAACGTCATGTGTAGCGAAGACAATTGGTCAAATGAATTGAATACAGCACATGCGTAACAGACGACGATATGCTTTTTGACAAAGTTTTTTCAAGTCATCTGCAATGGATTTACCTCCCAGGCCGCAAACGTTACAATTTGCTAGCGGCGGTACCTCGGGGCTCTTGTCCCCCTTGGCATCTTCGGACGCACGAGTAGCAAAACCCCTCTATTATAGTTCGCCTAATGTTTTCCGGAGGTAATCATCGTTACGTTCTAGCACTGATTCTGACTTAGAGGCGTCTTATCATCTTACAACAGATGCCAGCTTCGCACCATTGACTTTTCAGTGCAAATGCAAATTGTCTGAATCTGCAATATGCAATATTCGTATTTCAATAACGCTTAATCAGTAGGGTAAGACTAACCTTATTGCAACATTAACAAAAACGCACAGTCGAAGTAAAAATTTTTAAACTCATCTGTTTTTCATGAAATATCAGTGTTTTAGCGTGAGTAGCAGGCCTCAGCGCCTAAAAATGTATGCAGTTTTAAACGCAAACAAATTTTGTGTGGGTGGAGGCTCACTGCCGAACTTTTTGAAAACCTGACACGCTGAAACATCCTATATGGTTTCATGCATTACAGCGATAAATTTATAGCCTGCAATAACACAACGTGAGACTATGTTGCATTCCTTTTTAAATGTTTACGTGGTATCAAACCATTTAAATCGCATTTCTACATAAATGATGTCGAGCTAACCTTCAATAGATGTGCGCATGTAACGGTTAGGAAAGCTTCAAAAACCTGTTCTGCATCTTTTAAGGTTAGACGCGGAGAACCTTACTACAAACTACAATAGATGCAAGTTAAGAGATAAATTGGTCATTAGTGTTTCAATTTTTCTTTCAAGACCCAGCCAGACGACAGTTTTATTCAGCTGCATCTCCCGGGATTTTACCCGCTCCCGAGGTCGGACCCGCGCCTGTTATTTTGCCATCCGGGATAGTGCCCGCTGCGGGAGCCGTAGCTCCAGCACCCGTGATTCTTCCAGCTCCGGCCATTCTACCAGCAAATGCCATAAAAGAGAAACACAGAGCATACCGAGCTACTGAGGGTCAGAACAGCTATTAATCTTATAATATTCCATTAAGCCAGGAGTTGCCTACCAATCAATCAATTATTATTGTTATTATAACAATTACTTTAAAATAATGTGATTTCAAAGTAGTTGGGTAAATCCTCGCCTACGGCTAGGAATTCCCTCAAACTCCCTCGAGCTTTTGCATGTGCGTATTGGAATACAAAGTGGCCCATTTTCTAGTCCTTTTATTAAATAATGCCACAAAGTTCAGTGTGATATCAAAGCGCCGTGCTTGCATAGTGGGCCAAACAGAGCGCGCACCAATCGGCTTCATGTTGTAAGAGTTGCTGCAACCAGTCGGCAACCAGTCGGCAACCAGTCGGCAACCTTATTCCAGTTTTCAAAATCGCATTCCTTCCTAAACATCGCGTCAATTAGAACGGTGACACATTCATTATGACTGTTTATTGCAAAGATGGCAAGCAAACATGTTCAGAAATATAGACGAGATAGCGAGTCAAATGCAATAAAGTTAGGAAGGACATTTCCAGGGAGAGCAGGGGGAGCAGTGTTGGCGCAGTGGTGAGAGCGCTCGCCTTCCACCAATGTGGCCTAGGTTCGATTCCCGGCCCCGGCTTCATATGTAGGCTGAGTTTGTTGGTTCTCTACTCTGCTCCGAGAAGTTTTTCTCCGGGTACTCCGGTTTTCCCCTCTCCACAAAAACCAACACTTGATTTGATTAAATATGATTTGATTTGATTTGTGCTTTACAGTGTCCCCAATTAGTGGGTCAGTGCTAGATACAGTTGACACTTAAATAAAGTTCATTATTATTATTATTATTATTTGAAATCTGCAGTTATCAAACGAGTGGGAACGACCCTTAAACCAACGGCGAAGGCAAGATTTTTCCCTGGGGGATATCCTGGGGAGGATCATTTGTTGCAGATAGTTAAGTAGGAACACCTCGTGTGGATGACGGATGCTTTCAGAGAGTAAAACAAGCATTCTATCGCCGCTTAAATTAAAAGTGCAGAACACATGTAGCTTAAAACTTCCCTCACAAGGAAACTGAACGGTTGAGTCGTTTTGCGTGAATCCCTGTCTTACTATTTTTTTATTTTATTTTTTGTTTTATTAGCTTCGCCTGTTAATAAACAATGAAACAAGTAAATACTACATAATATAATATACTACATAATATATAATATAGTAAATACTAAATAATACAGCGGTGAGCCAATTACAGTGGTCCCTGAGGTTAAAAGATATGTAAGAAACAGTCAAACTAACATGAGACCATTAAAAACAACAACGGAGACGGACAGACACATTACGTGAAGCGTTACATGACGGACAGATTGTTTCCAGGTTGTCAGCTTGACTAAATCAAATTTGATATAAGTTATTTTGTTTTTAGGAAAGGACAGACGATTTCAAGTTCCTTATAACTCCAACCAACTCAGCTCTCCCTGGACGCTTTCTCAGGGATCAATGACAGAGGGTCAGATTCCATTGGTTCAGAGCCCGATGTCTTCCCAGCAGGCAGTTCCGTACACGTCAAATAACGTAGTAGCCGAGACTCCGGTCCAGTTGGTACCAAGCCAAATGGGTTCATCTACAACAACCGTACCTATTGTTCCTAACGAAATGTTTACTGATACTACAGGAAACCGCGATCAGTTGAGTCCAGCGGGCTTGTCTTTTCTTCAAGGGCAATTATCTTCAGGAAACTCGCAAAAAGCTAACAGTAATTTAGAATATTTCGAGCCTGGATTCTCTCAGGACCCATCGAATGAGCTAAATGGAAAGCAAGGAGAAAACGGTCCGACGCAAGTAGAAATGGACGATATTAAACCTTTTATAGAGAGTGACAATAAACTTGCGCAAGCTATAATCAATGATACTTGGGCCCAAGGTAAGTCGAATATTGTAGCACAGTAGCTAGTGGTACTTGAATGGCACAATGACATGCACCATACATACACCATATCATATAATATGTATCATATCATATCATATCATGTCATGTCATGTCATGTCACGTCACGTCATGTCATATCATATCATGTCATATCAAACAAAAAATGGCAAGACAGTTAACAACGCCGAAACCACAACACAACAGTTACTGCAACACCAGAAACACTTGACACTGTCGAATACAGGGATAAGCTTCAAGGGTTTTTTTTCTGTCGAGAATTATATTTTTACGGGTAAACAGTCTCCATGCACCATTTTCTTTAAACGCTTAACTCCACAAAATTAAAATTACCGCATTGAGGTTTACTTAAAAGACAGACTTGGTCTGGCTATGAAAGTGAAACATATTCAAGGCCTCGCAAATGTTGATGAAACGCTCTCGGTTCTGTTAATCTCCAGATAAGGAATTGACAACATCGAGGCAGGCTCTTTCAGAAGGCCTCGCCACTTCTCACCTACTGGCCAATACCAATCTAAAGAATAACCCCTTGGTTACGGAAAAACCCACAAAGAAAATCAGCAACAGCGCGTCCCAGAACACGACAACTTTTTCTGAGAAGAACAAAAATCACACGTCTCCAACACCTCCCCAATTAGATGAAACTACCTCGCTAAAAGCAAATTCAAGCATTCGAGTAAACCTAACATCAACACTTCACTCCGACAAGCCAAATAACGTTTCAAAGCTTCTATCGAAAGTCAAAGAGCCTGCTCCATCGGCCAAGCCACAGAATTTAACGGCAGTGATTTTGGAGAAGCTTGTAAAAGACGTTTTAAATTCATCCATGACAGATTCGGCTAACGATTGGTTTTCTGCTGCTAAGCTGTTACTATCAAACAGTTCAAAAGAAAACACTACCATTTCCGGTTCAACTTCAAAAGGAACCGATAAGCCCGTCTTAAAACCGTTTACGGCGGCAGATTACCTACAGACTCTGTATCCTCAGTTATCGATCTTCCAAGCGCCCTTCAAGGTCGACGATGCACATTCATCTGTAGCGCTGTCTTCAGGAGAAAAGGTACCCTTGCCGACCGCAAAGTCCCTTCAACTGCTTCCTTCAGCACTAGTTTCATTATTATTATCATCATCATCAACATCATCTTCATCGTCGTCATCATCATCAAATCCTTCCTCAAAATCATTGGTGGCGGATAAATCTCATCTATCTTCATCATCGTCACCTCCACCTGAGCAAATACCATCACAATCTACCAACAAGACGTTAAAAACTCTCTCCCGGTTACCTCTGTGGAAGTTAGACACTATCGCTGCCCTTAGCGAGTTAAAGCAAGATAGTCTTACATCCATCAAGAGTTCTCCAAAGATCAAGAAAAAGCTTCAGGAAGCTATGCTAAAGGCTTTATTAAAGAACCTGCCGTCTGCGTCGGGAACGAGTGCAAATGTGACCCTTTCTGCAAACGCGCACATACAAAAATATGTATCTTCCTTGCCATCGACGCTGATTACAAGAAATAAAAACCACGGTAAGGATAAGCCAGGTTATCGCCACCTGACAGAGGCCGGTGCAAAGCTTTTACCTGGTCACATTTTCTCGCCACTTGGCACCGATTTCAGTGACGGGCCAGAGCCAACTCCGGTTCCTTCACCTGCAGCAGCTATTCCAACCTCTGCGTCAACTACGAAACCCTCAAAAACAGAGACAGAGTCTCCTGCCGTTCAGCCAACCCAGACTGGACGTATTCCAGCTGGAACTACAAAGGGGGCAGTTGCTTCCAGTACTCCGCCAGTTGTCCCTACTCAAGAAGGCATGATACAGACTGTGTCAAAAGGGGCAACTATTCCAACCTCTGCGTCACCTACGAAACCGACAAAAACAGAGACAGAGTCCCCTGCCGTTCAGCCAACCCAGGCTGGACGTATTCCAGCTGGAACGACAAAGGGGGCAGTTGCTTCCCGTGCTCCGCCAGTTGTCCCTACTCAAGAACGCATGATACAGACTGTGTCAAAAGGGGCAGATCAGATGCAAACTGAAGTTGTTACCGAAACACCGTCAGACAACCTGCATGACGCCCCTGTAACAACCAAAATGGTTACTTCCCCAACTGTGCCTACTAAGTTAACGTCACAAATGCCAACAAAAGTGTTCCTAGAGCCAACTCAGACAGGACATATATCGACCCACCCACAGACCCCCAAAACAACTTTGCCAACAAAGACCCCATACGTTCCGACACAGAATGGATATATTCCCTCCAATGCAGCTGTGGAAAGGAAAGACAGGAAAAGGGCAGATGTGAATGCTCTAAAGAGCAAAGTGATAAAAACAAAATCCTTACACAACTCCGGTGCCTTTAATAGCGACGAAAAACGACGCGGTAAGATTTTGGTTAGAAAAGATAAAGTAGGCATTAAAGGTTATGCAAGGCTATTTAGCAAGTTTACCGGTATAATCATTTCAGATCGAGATGTCCAAACTTCGGATGAACATCTCGGATGAACAGAGCCTTGTTGTCACACGCAGGTCTTTTCGCCTACGTCTAGAGTTGACTCTCCTACCACTATGTCAGTTCGCCTACGTCTTACAGTCCTTTTTTAAACAACAGATCATTTGCGATTTTTCCATCTTTCCTATTCAGTTTTTCATTCCTTGTAGAGATTGCACCGCTTGAAGGTTTCCGATAACGTTTGTTTGCGCAACAGACGTCAAATCCTACTGAAGACTTTATTCCCTTTATTCCAAACCTTATGACAAAATACTAAGATCGAAGTTTAAACAATTCAGTTTTGAAGCTTTAACATATGAATCGTAGTTAAGTTGATATATTAGACGTAGACAAATCGCCTCTAGATGTAGGGGAACAGATGGTAGGCGAAACCACCCGTAGGCGAAACGAAGGGTTATCGATCCGAATATCGACTAGTATCTCATTCTGGAAGGAGGGGGAGGACTGAGATGAGTGTGAAACAGACCTTAGTACAGAAACCGGGTTGAGTTGCGGGCGCCTTTAGTTTCACATTGACAGCTTCAGGGGGCGCTGTTATAGAAAAAAAAAAAACAACAAGGTTTCTGTTATGAAATGACATTAATTGATCATCGCAGTTAGGCACACAACTTTAGCAGCTGTGAAATTAAAGCCTGAAAAAAAAACTCAGGCTTTAATTTCACAGCTGCTTAAGTTGTGTGCCTAACTGCGATGATCAATTAATGTCATTTCATATTAATCCGCAGTTCAAATATATGGTCTTTCATATATATTCATTTGCATCAAGGTTTCTGTTGGTGAATTAAAATTGTGAAATAACAAAGATGGCATATTTTCTGCCTGGAGAATTGAAATATGCATTTCGTAGCAGCGTCACAGGAAAACGTGGGACAAAGAAATCCGAGTTCTTCCGATAGGAGTCGAACCTACGACCTTCCGATTACTAGTTCGGTCGCTCTACCACTGAGCTATGGGAAACTCTTGGGAATAAGGCCATCAAACTAGGTTCATGGGACAAACATCCTGCATATATACAGCAAGGACAGAATTATGTTTTTTTGAAAATCGTTTTTAGGATCATCAAGATCTCATGAAAGGACTCGACGTCAGATGTTTCTGCCAGTACCTCTCATGCAGACAAACAGCAATCCTCAACAGTTTGCCCAGCCTCTTATACCTGCACAGCAGCTCCTTCCTAATTTGGTTCAAGCACAGCAAACTGCACAACAGTTTGTACCAACACAACCACTCCAGCCTTACGTACCTCAAGTTGCATTGCCGGCGGATCCAATGGCACCATTTGTCCAACCAGGTATTTAATTTCTGTAAACGATGAAAGCAATTCGCAAACTTGTTGATGATGATTCGCGAACTCACAAGACCAAAAGCAAATTTAGTAAAATAAAAATGGTATTTTTTTAATTTTAACTTTGCTGATAGCGGCTTTTTAACAGTAACAGTAAGTTACAGTAAGTTGAAATTGAGTGCAGAAAGTTAAAATCAAAATTTCCTTGTATATTATCAGCAAGTACTCAAATGATTTTGAGGGCAATTTTGTTTGAATAAGCCCTCGTAAATTTTCCAAAGACAACAACTTGCACTCACCCCACAGCCCCGTGCAATTTTCTCAGTGTTTAAAAAATTCACTTGTACTAATTTATCCCAAACTGCACTTTGAACCATTTGATTATCCATACCAACAAATCGTTCTTTGAAAAAAGTACCGAAATAAATGTTATTCTCGCCACTGACTTTCTTTTCAGACCTTCGCTCCCAGTTACCACTCCAGCAAGCACTCAACCAGCCCTTGTTTACTGCGCAGGCGCAAGACTCCCTAGTTCCTCTTGCATCGGTTCCCGCGTCACCAATGGCAGCGTACAACCAAATGTCTAAAACCATGGGCAATAACCAATACCAACAACTAATACCAGAACGAATGTCACAAAATATACCAAGTTATCCCCGGAACGACATGAAGTCCATCGTTCCAGCATCTTTGTCACCTGTAACAGTAAATGTCCCTCTACCACCCCCTAATAGGATTCCAAGCTTTCTGGCTGCTAGTGAGGTGTACCGAGATTTTCAGGACATGAATTCGAGATCACATTTGGAGGACGAAATCCTTGGGGGTCCAGGTGAGTAACTCTCATAGTGCTGAAGACGGCAGAATGAACCAAGTCCAGCAGTCCAATGCAGTCCAATCCGGATTTTTGCAAGGCTTAAACGCAGAAACTAACCAGCCTCAGGGAAAATATATGTTCTATTACATGCAGAAAATCACTAATATCGTCCCAAACATGGCATATATGAACCCAGTTTATAACATAGCTTTGGGAAAGCGCGCGCTATGATTGGCTAATACGCGCGATCCACTTGTCCATGGGTTGCATGGTGAGTTCAGATCGTGACGTTGTGAAGTTTGATGTTATAAAAGAAATGGTAAACGCAGCAGCTGTGCAACCATCGAATTATGGACGCACTTGAGAGGTTGGCTACTCATTCAAGAAGCTAGAGATGGGTACCAGCTATATAATGCTGGGCGTAACCCTGCGTTGAACTAGCATCCAATCCAGGGGGGAGTAATAATACTGCCAGGTGCTTCATGTTACTAAAACTGGGATAAGCTCCGGCCGTGAAGGTTTCTAGCAGTGAATTAGGTTTGTGCAAGAGAAAATGAGGTAAGAGAACGCATCTTCCATACTGGGTTCTCTCACTATGATAAGAGGACAGAATCTATTAGATCCGGAAACTAGTTAAACTGACCAATGGCTGATGTCCTTCTCATCACGCGGTTGTAATTTGAATGCGCCATGTGGAAACCGCTCAGCCATGGAACGAGATATAAATAGATTCCGCGCTAAAAATAGATTTTGTCCCCTTATCATATCAGACGGGGTTATGTTCTCTTTCCTCATTTTCTCTTGGTTTGTGAAATAACAAAGATGGCATATTCTAAGCCTGGCGAATTGCAGTATGTATTTCTTAGCAACGTCACAAGATAACCGGGATAAGCTCTGGCCGTGAAGGCCTTAAGAGGCTAGTGTGTGTCTTTATCTTACTCAAATCATTGTCTTTTTTTCAGTTTCGCGCGGCGAGACTCAGTACACTCCAGAGGACGATCTCAAAGATGAGCAGAAATACAACAACTTTGTGCTTGAAAACGACAAGAAGACTTGGGATTTAGATAACGACCTCACAGGAGAACAAGAAGATGATATGCCGGGGACCGAAAGAAAAGGAGGAGGATTCAGTTACAACTCAGGTGCCCTGGATAAGATGCCTTATTAACCAAGCATGAGGTCAAGATAGCTGTACATTGGCATACTTCTTTTTTGCCCTTCTATTGACCGAGACGTAATCGAGATCAATAAAAAACGCAAAAAGAACGAAGCCAACATCCGGCCATCTTGACAGAACAAGCTTGGTCAATAAAGGAATAATTTTATTATGTGGCCATTTTGTTTTGCTTTATTTCACAGGACAACGCAGAAAATCCCAAGGGGGTTAGATAGCCCGATCTTGCCCGCTCGGGTAGCCAATCAGAAGTCAGGATTAGACTGATCTTGCGCGCACCCGGAACCAGCTATACAATAAAAAGCATTAGTATAAATACTCAGGTGATTATACAATATCGCGCGCTCTGATTGGTTCACTATCTCGGATTATCAGCCGATAATCACCTCGACGAACAAAATGGCTGCCAGTCGTTCGCGTGCTATTGATGAAATAAAATTTTTTCGTGTTGCACAATGCTTTTTCTTTTCTTTTTTTTAAATAATCACCTGTGTATTTATACTAAAAGAATTATTCGGCTCAGGCTCAGTGATTATCTGTGAATATTCACCGATAATCACTTCGCCTTCGGCGAATAAATGTTAATTACAACGCACTTGAGTATGCTTTAACTTATATATTCTCTTCATCTGATGTCTTACAGGCTTTAAAATACCTTCATTAATCTGAGCATATAAAAGATATTTTTTTTCGACATAGCACCTAGCACGCCATAGCCATGGTAACATCATCATCTAATGAAAGAGGTTATATGATTTTTACAAGAAAGCCAATCAGGTCCCAGGGTCTGAAGAGAACAGCAACCAGATCAAATGATTTATATAAAACACTACGCTTTGACATAGACCATCAAACAACTTAAGAAAAATCGATGTCGGTATATACCTGAAATTGAATTAAAGGAATGCCCATAACTTGACTGCATTCAATCTGAGATTCATGGATAAGATAAACCGCTCATTAAAATATCTACTTCCGCGCAGAATGGAAGCAGAATCATTAAGGTGCGTCAATCATAGGTCTTTTACGTAATGGCAATTATACGGTTTTTGTCGTTCAATTTGGAATTAATTTGCATGAAAGAGTTTTTCGAAAAATGATAAACTCACTTGATGTGTGTAAATCGTCTGGCTGGCTGCGATCGAGGGCCTCAAACAAAAATTCTACATTCTGTTTTTCGGCCACGTTAGGAAAAAATGACATTTACCACGGGACGCTAAGAAAAAAATTTCGAACCCTGGAAACACTTAAAATCTCCAACTCCAATTTGGCGGTTTTGCTTTCAGTGGTTGCCTTTTCACGTTTTCTCACTTTTTGTTAACTTTGCATTTTTTTGCAGACGAAATAAACGACAATTCTTTGGAGGAACAAGGCGACTTTGATGAACCGCATCCTTCTTCCGTCTTAAGATACGTCAGCGGGGGGAGGAGACATCACCACCCTAAACGTCATCGACACAGACAGCAATGGATGGACGAGGAGGACTATGAACGAGTCAACGGCAAAGGAATCATTAGTCATAAAGACGAAAAGATCTCAGAAATTAATGACGGCGAATTCCATCCAGCAGGTAAATTTATTTAAGCCAATCAAACCATGGCCTTAAAAGCAAACAGCCAATAACTTAACGGCTTAAACGACCAATCACAACCCACTTGACTCTGATGGCGACTAGTGTTCAGGATATGGAATCGTCAGTCAACGTGTGACCCTGACACGTCATAGAACGGTAATAGCCAATAGCAAGAGAGATTCTATTTCAGGCTGTGATGGTATACAAAAGCGCCTACTATTGGCCAATGATATTCATGACGTAATAGGTCTTTCCTCTTATAGAGGTCACAAACATCATGCTACAGACGATCGAACTCAACAAACAACTATTTAGACTCCTGGCTTCACACCATTTACAACAAAAGCAACTGTTTCTTTCAGAAATTAGCGTCACTCAACTTCGTGCTAAGATAAAGTGAAACTGAAGACTTTTAGGAGATGTAAGAAATGAAAGCGATAAGCTAGCGATATTTAACAATAATTTTCTTCAATCTCGGTGATTAGTGCCAGTATATTTTTCTGACTGAATAGCAGAAAATATTAGGTAATAGGTAAATATTTCTTCAGCCACTATTCCGAGATTGAAGAGAATAATACTTTTAGAATATGTCAATGAAAAGAACGTGCGATTTCAGCCTTGTAAGCAGCTGTAAAGCGAGAATTGACCCCGGCATCGTAGGAAGTGAATGGTGTCAAATCTCCCAAGATATTAAGCCAATCAGAATCCTCGAAATGCCAAGGTTGCTGATTGGTTTATGATAATATGTCCCGACCGTAATGACCTTCCTTTGCTGTTATATTTCATGCAGATGAGACAACTGAGAACGCTATTAAAGACAGTTCGAACTCATACAAAGCAGCATCTCACTCGGAAAGAGACGAAGAAAGACCCATTTCACTTGATGAGGATCTAGAGAAGGACGCGACGGAGAAAACCTCCTCCACTGAAACCACTGGAACGTTCCAATCTGAACAGGACACAGGCAACGACCAATCAGAATCGAACGATTCAGAAGGCAACACTGGCACGAACCAATCGGAATCAAGCAACGAGGAAAACCGGTCTGACGAGAGTCCATCGGATGACAAAAGTGAAAGACATGATGAACTGAGAGATGGCTTAGAAGGTTTGTGAGAGAAGCAAACGTTAATTTCCTTGGTCCCATAGCGACCTTTAAAACGAGCGAGAAATGAAAGGGAGCAAAAAGCCAGTGGGACCAGGTTAAATGTTAAAAATGCAAGAAAAGCGCCCTTGAGTCACAGGAGGCCCAATAGCAAAGACTTGAACTTGGCAGGTTGGCTGTAAAAAGAATCAATGAACGCTGAATAAACAGTGACGTTTTATGTCTCTTATTAACTTTCGTGCCATTTGGTACTTCATACATTAAATATACGCAAATTGCAGTGTATAACGTTTGATAAACACACTTTAAAATGAAATCAAACCGGTTGGCCAGTTGGCTTGTTTAGAGATTGGACGAAACACCGCTTACTTTAGCGTCTTCAATTTCTCCTTACAAATTTATTTCGTTTGCAAAACGCGATCGTTTGTCATAATAATTTACCAAAAATTACTCCTTTACGCGTCATATTTGCAAACCCCTTTCCGAACGGAGCTAAAACAATGCATTTCTTGCTTGGGTGTTTAAGCCAAGTGTTCGCACTACAGTTGTATGCCAAATCAACAATCACCAACTCCAGAAACTAAATTTCAGCCGTCAGTAAATACCTTTTACTTACCGAGTTCGAGGTCCGTACTGTAAGTTACGGACCGAGTTTTTCCGCTCGGATTTATGGCCCAGGCGCGAAGCGCGTGGGCCATGCATCCAAGCGGACAAAACGAGGATCCGTAACTTACAGTACGGACCTAGAAAACGAGGTTTGTAAGATATTTATTATATCTCAAAACAAACGTTTGAATCTAGCGGGCCGTACAGTGAAGTACGGCCCGCTAAATTGACCGATCACAACGCGCGTACTGAGAGATAACGTATATGTCTTTCCTCAAAGAAACCACCGAAGAAGTTGATAACGCCGTTGCATCCGTGACCCCGTCGATTGCGCTTCCAAAGCCAGGTAATGTCACGTGACATTGTCACGAAACCACTGTAGATATTTAACACATTAACCTCTGAAATTCATTATCACGTTACCAAAGTCAGGGAATGGTACCTGGCCTTGCCATTCAGTCACTGAACATATTTGGTAAAATCCTCTATCCATCGGTATTCCTTCATGCCTGTGAGCGCTATGGTGAATTGGTATGCTGCAAATCTATGCTATGATGCAGTAAAGAGAACCACACCATTCATTGATTGAATCAGAACTAAAGGAAGTATAATGACGTCATTACTATAGGCTTGATCTGTCAGATATGTTTCTTCCAGTTATTAAGTACAGTCTTGGATGCTGTGATTGGGTAATTTCGAAAAAACCAAAATCAAGTTCTGTTTAATGGCATCTGTGCTCTCAACCTCTCAACTAATGTCATAGATACAGTATACCTACATAAATAGTGTAGCCTCTCTACCCTGACTTAATCAAACCCCGAAAGGACCATCACTCAGGGTCTTTAAATTACTGAGAAAAAAGTGCTGCCTTTGCAATGACATCCGTAAATGGTTACACTTTCTAGTCTTCTCGGATAAGGACGATAAACCGTAGGTCCCGTTTCACAACCCTTGTTCGTATTAACTTTGTGGGACGTTAAAGAACCCACACACTGTTCTTGCAGAGTAGGGGACGTAGATCCTGATGATGTGGCCTGGCCTTTGTGTACGTGATCTCATCTGAATTGTAATTTCATAAGAATTGTAAACCACCATGAACAATTAGTGGATATGTGCGATATATAAATCCATTACCATTACCATTAATTCTATAAGCTTGCAAAGTTAACAATACTCTGGCAGTTCCTTAGTGTTTTTCTCGCCCGCAAGATGACTAAAGATTCTCGATTATATGCTCTTAACTATCGTTTTTTTTTCATGATTTAGCTGACTCCAGGTCAACATCATGGAAGGACCAACTTGTCAAGAAATTATGTAAGTGTTTTAGTTGCAGATACTGGAAAAATGCATATGATGAAGTCAGTCATTTTTCACAAAATAAATGGACTGTTTTTTTATATTCCTTTTTCACATCTTTTGGTATCAGTGTTATCATATCTATAAAAACTGTTAAAGAAAAACGCTTGTCTGATCGTGAAATATACCTAATAGAATTAAAAATTTGCATCAATGTTAATCAATCTAGCTTAGATTGTTCAGCTAAAAGTATCAATGAGGAAGAGTTTAAGGCAAAATCCAGGATAAATATAAGATGAAATTTAAAAAAGTAATGGGAACAAGTTCTGACGCCCTAAAACTTATTTTCCACAATATTCCTGGGGAAAAGCTGAGCACTTTTTGAAAACTGTTCCACCGAAACATTGCAATAAAAAGACTAGCGTGTAAACACATGAATTCCAGATCGAATTCAGATTTGGAGGTGTCGATTTTCTTGGAAAGAGGACAATCGCAATCCCAGAGAAAAAGGCCTTGAAGCAAGAAGAGCACCAACAACAAAATCAACTCACGTGAGACGGGGGGAATCAAACCTGATTGGTCAATGGGCTCTTCAAAAAATGGCTCATTTGGAGCGTATTCAGACTTTTTTAAATTTCCTGAAGGAATGCTCTAGCTATTAATGACTATTAGGTCTTATGTTTTTCACGAACAGAAAAGTAAGGATAGAAGTTCAGGGAAACAGAAGGATTCCTTAATGTAATAACATTAAGCAAAGTCAATTTTTATTTCGGCC
This sequence comes from Ricordea florida, assembly GCA_949710005.1. Taxonomy (NCBI): domain Eukaryota; kingdom Metazoa; phylum Cnidaria; class Anthozoa; order Corallimorpharia; family Ricordeidae; genus Ricordea; species Ricordea florida. The sequence goes on along the minus strand of OX453287.1, from coordinate 6,896,652 downwards.
TCAGCACATAGAAAGAAGGTGGATACCGAAAATGAAGTTTCCAAGAAAAATGGTGACAGATCTTACAGTTGGGGGGGACAAGGGGGGGATTCTCGTCATGACGTCACGAACCAAAAATTTGCATTTTACGAGTCACAAAACAAAAATTTACGTTTCCACCCTTCTAGAAAATAGAAGTCACACAAAAAAGTTACAACAGTTACGGAAGCGACTTCTTGTCTCATTTTGTAAAACAGAGTGTTTGCTTTAATTTACTAGTTGTGTGCGGACCTTATGAAAACATTTAACTTGCACAGCTCGCCAACTACAAGTGGTTACAGTGCCCTCATGAATGTGAGAATATCATCATCATCATCTTAAATGTCCGTGAATTCTCGACTATCGACTATCGACTATCTATCTATCTATCTATCCATCCATCCATCTATCCGTCTATCTATCTATCTATCCATCTATCTATCTATCTATCTATCTATCTATCTATCAATCTACCTATCTATTTATCTATCTATCTATCTATCTATCTATCTATCTATCTATCTATCTATTTATCTGTCTATCTATCTATCTATCTATCTATCTATTTATCTATCTCTAGTAGTGGTATATGCTGCAAGACCATTCCCCCATTAACAATAGTATTCCTTTTCATTTAAGCTCGCAATGCAGTGATGCACTTAAACTTTGATGACCCACATATTAAGCCTGGTGACGAAACCGTTCAGGATGAGTCTGGAAACAAGAATGACGCTATGTTGGCCAACGGGGCTCAAATATCAAACAGGACGATGGGTACGATAAGACACAAATTAAAATTAGTTAGGTTGATTCGTCTTAAGTATCAACCGATTGATTCTGGTGATGAAAAGGTTAAAAGTCTAGTCCACATTGTGTGACTCGTGATTAAAGCTGGGAGTGAGACAGTTAAAAGTATGACAACCACAACAGAGAAAGGTTAAAAGTGGGAACCACATCGTATGAATCAGGTTTTGGCTCTGGTGGTGTAATGATTGGCACTGGTGATGAAAGGGTTAAAAGTTAAGTCCACATTGTGTGACTCGTGATTAAAGCTGGGAGTGAGACAGTTAAAAGTATATGACAACCACAACAGAGAAAGGTTAAAAGTTGGAACCACATCGTATGACTCAGGTTTTGGCTCTGGTGGTGTAAGGGATAAGACCTAGAGCTACATTGTTTGACTATTATCCAAGGTCTTAAACCAGGAGTGCAAGAGAAAATTCGGAGCAAAAAAATTGACAACGTTAGCAGTGATCATGAGAAGGTTAAGGTTTGGCTATGGGAGTAAAAGGGCTTAGCGGTAAAACCACATAAAACGACTCAATGTTTGCCTCATGGGTGCAAGGATAAAGAATTATAGCAAAACTGTGTGACTCAGTGTGAACTCCGAGAAAGAAAAGACTGGAACAGTGAAAAGTCAGTGTCACAGATAATGACTCAAGATTTTACTCTGTGAGTAAAAGACTGAAAATTTTGAACCACACTGAGAGTCAAAGGGTCAATGTACGTATCTGGTCAACTGTGTACCTACCCCTCCACTAACCCAACATTAACGCTAACGTTTTAACTTATTATAACTTGTTGGGTTAGGGGAGGGGTAGGTACACAGTTGCCCAGATACTTACATTGATCCAGAACCTCCTTGTATTGCTGGGTCGATGTGGTGGCAAACGTTTATTGTGAACAATCTTGATAGCATAAAACGTATGGCAATTTTACATGAACTAACTGTTACCAGGAGATCATAACTGCTGTTATAATATTTTATAATATAGGTACGTTCTTACGCGCGCTCCGATTGGTCAAAAACCCATGTTTTATCAGAGTATAAAACATAGAAAAAGCGTGTTTTATTGTTGTTTTTTTTCGCCACATTGTCTCTACTCGACAATTCTGTAAGAGATGGCGAAAAACATTCTTTTTTGAAGAAATTCATGATGGAGTTCACTGTGAAGCAGCAGAAATTTTTGAAGCTGAAAATATTAAAACAAATAAAGAAGAAGAAGCGAAAATAGTCGAGAAGTTGGTATTAAATGCCGTCAGTTTGTCGATCTGTGTGCTTTGTTGTTTCTACTTGCGGCGTGTAAAATCTATATCATAAAGCGAATAAAGAAGCCTAAGCCGTATATTACACTGAGATTAAAACACTCCAGGCATTTCAGAACACTCGAGAAATGTAGAAAACACTCGCCTGCGGCTCGTGTTTTCTACATTTCACTCGTGTAATACACGGTTTAGGCTTCTTTATTTGTTAAATAGCATTTTCTTTTTACAGGAACCTGTGGCCATGTTGCTATTTTGAAAGAAGGAGAAGTCATGTACAAGGCCGGGAAATTCGCCAGAAAACCAACGAAGGCAGCATCAATTGCGATGTGGGTGAAATCACGAAAGCCTGGTCTCGTTCGCTGGTTTGATGCCGGAGACAACGCCGAAGCATCGCCACAAAAAAGTATCGGAAGCGGAAAACTAGTGAAAGTTCCACGAAATCAGTGGATTCACTTGACGGGAACATTCGACTCCATGACTGGAGTGGCACGTGTTTATGTCAATGGCCGGTTAATTTCAGAAACAGTTGGACAAAGAAACCAAGGGCTCCCCGACGATTTTACCGCAACCGGTATAGGTAAAAAGTTCGGAGATCAATTCATTGCATTTTTGGATGATGTGTACATGTTTGATCGAGTTATTTCTCCAACGGAGGTAAAGATACTTTACAAGAAGTGCGAATTCAACCGAATGATCCTCCATTTTGGATTCCAGAACGTTAATACAACCACTCACCAAGTCATGGACCAATCGGGTCTCGATAACAATGGCACAATACAAGGAGGTGAGAAATATCGCAGTACCATAACCATAAGATTCTTCCTTCTGTCACTTGTAGCCATAGGCGTGCGGGCAATTTTTTGCCAGGGGGGCGGTGCACAAAAATTCTCGCAAGTTACCCAATTTTTTACGAAACAGTCGAAAAGAAACGAGCGTCATATGATGCACTAACTTAGGCCTACATATGAAGTGAAAATATTCTTACATATGAAACTATCATATGAGCTCATAAAACACGTTAAAAGAAGTAGAAAATCTCTCTCTCTCTCTCTCTCTCTCTAAGTTACCCATTTTTTTTGGGCGGGGGGAGGGGTGCAGCCCTCCCGACCCCCCCCCCTCCCCGGCCCGTACGCCTATGCTTGTAGCTTAACAACTTTCTGGCAGGATACCGCTTCTTTGCAGATGGCATTCCAGGTCAACAGTACTAGACAGCTATTTGGCAATAATCAATGCCTTTCTACACAAGCAGGCAAAGTGAACCAAATCCTGCATGCCGATAAGCTATCCGTAAAACCCGAAAAGTAAACATCTGGCCCCCTAACGCCACCAACGGTCAGCTGATTGGCTCATTCACCGGATGTGAAAGATTCCTCAATATAAAAGCCAAAATTTGACGATAAACCCTGGAACGAAATTCACGAGCTCGCACCGGAAAAAGTGTCGGTGAGCGAGCGAGCCAGCGATCCCAATCTGACCCCACACCAATAACTCGTCTTAGGCTTAGCATTCCACGTGTTCAAAATGAACGAGATAGATATTCAGCCATATTCATCTCAAGCTTGGCAAATAAACCAAATGTATGAAAACTTGACAATTGTATTAGCAAACAAGGCTCCGTCTGTACTGTATGTCTTTTTCTTATCTCCGTGGTCAAGTAAAACCTTTCTTGAACGTTTTGATCCCAGCAGGTTATAAGACTAAATGTTTCTTTGTAGGAGCGCACACGCTAAACAGCGGCTGTGACAAATGCGGCGCATGCCTGGATGCCTCCAGTGGAAAATCACCAGGGGTGTTAATCGATGGGCGAAGATTTCACCACAAACCCACCTCTGCGATATCCGTGTCTTCCTGGATTAGCTTAAACAAAACAAAGGGACGCCATTCGATCTTCCAAGTGGTAAGCAACAAGAATGACGAGTGGCACGAAATTTACATCTTGGAAGTAATCGACGGAAAGCTCCACTGGGGAAACAAGAACTCCAAGGGCGATCGCATATTTGAAGTCGAAACCGAAGATGTCGCCATTCCCGAAGGTCTTTGGAGTCACGTGACCGCAACGTACAGCTCGGAAACTGGGAAAGCCAAACTCTTTGTCAACGGCTTATTCAAAGCATCTTACACAAACTACAACAAACCAAAACTTTCCGATGCCTGGGGCCGTTTGACGATTGGAGGACATTTACCCGACGCCAGGAGTTTCGACGGCCTCTTAGACGAGTTCTTCATATACAACTGGGAGCTTGATCCTTCAGAGGTTCGGTTTGTTTTGAAGTACTGTGCAGACAGGCCAAAACTTGTCTCGTTTACCGTACGCGTACCGTTGTTCAAGCGTCAAAGAATATCAAAGAACAAAAGGCCTAGGGCATCGTACGCGTGAAATTTTTGTCTAGCAAAGCTATCAAGTAGCTCTCATAGCAACTGAAGGTTTAATGGGTCAAGTCACTAGTGAGTTTCTTATCTGTTAAATTTTACGATTTACCCGGCAATTGTACAGTTATATCATTCATACGTATTTTGGCACAATTGCTGTGTTAGGAAACATGTCAGTGCTTAAGGAGTTCTACCTGGCAGAGTACATCTAGCATGACTTGCAATCTTCATATGCACCATCTGGAACAACGCAGAGAAAACATCTGAAAAAGGTGAAAAATAAAGCAATTACGGAAACAGACACCAAAACTAACGAGTCTTGATAGTAATGTTCCGTAGCTTTTTAATAAATAGTATAAATGCATTGTTTGATCCAAAGATAAAAACGTTGAAATGAATCTGTTACGTACAAAATAACAGTCGTGATCTTCATGCGCGGTTTGATACACAAATGAAAACGTAAAAGCCAAAATTTAGCAACACTGCACTGTTAAGTTAGAATCACGCTGTGTAGTAAAACAGCTTTAAAAAGAATGGTCACACTGCATGGTTTGATCCACAAATGAAAAAGCCAGAAGCACATTTCCACACAGTACCACAGCGCAGTGCTGTTCAGTAGCTTTCAAAATATCGGTTACACTTCATGATTTGATCCACAGATCAAAAAGTCAGAAACACACATGCACCATACTTTAATAATTTAATAACTTAATAACAACTTAACTAGGCATGCAAAATTAAAGCTGATTCAGTTGCAACGCTTGCGTTTGGGAAATGTGGTCAGCTATAATTAATATCATGTTGTTGATTAAGCTAACTTGTAAGAGTTTCAATGTTCCCTCATTTCGATAGACTGTCAAAGTTTAAATGCAAAACAAATGACAGATTGACATCAATTTGTAAGTTCTCTTCATTTGTGAAGCCGGCCACCATGTTGAATTGCTTCGCAGCGGGCATCAGTATAAGACATATGTGAAATATAACGTTTGACAAGCGCTGGTTTAAAACTCGTTTGCAACTGAGTCCTTGACATGTATGTAGACTAGACCAATATGTATATGTTTATGTAAATGTAATGTGATTGTTCAGCGTGGTTTCAGTAGATAGGTGAAAGTTCATTCGTTTGTCTCGCAATGTCACTTACGCAGTTCACTACCTTTCGACTGCTCTATCGTTAGTCGTCGCTTTATTGACTAAGCTCTTTATGAAAAGGTGTGGTTGACAAAGCTAGTAGTGGAATAAAGGAAGTTTTAAATCAACTTTCTGGATTCCATCCTTGAAAATACTTCCGATAACTGAAATTGTGATTTTTAAAGATTAAAATTCCCGTTTTCAGACGGAGCTAATTGAAACTGGTACCAGTCTGTTTGGAGTTTTCTCTCCCTGCGCTTGGTGAACTGTTGAAACTGACTCACTTGACTGGTTTGCCTGTGCAGATTCAGTTGGTCAGAACATTTCAAAATTTATTTATTTATTTTTAGTTTACATCTTTACAACTTTCACAATTATAATTATTACTTAAATCGTTCATTACCCGAAGTCTGCTTAACGTGTGCAACTCAGTTTTTTTGGATTATATAATTTCACACCGACTTCCTTGAGCACAAAGGAGATAAAATATTAAAAACAAAGTTGTTCCTTCGAGGCATCACTTTTAACTATAAACAATATCAAGAAGGCAGAGTAATGCGTAGTACATGTGAATCACTTTAAAAGCAGAATAAAAATCTTTTCTCGAACCTCAAAATTTATCGCTAATACTAATGGCTTTCTTAATCGAATAAAGAAATGTCTTTACTGAATGTGCGAGATGAAAATTATATTCTTGTGGGCGAAGGAGGCAATGAAAATTGTCTCAAACATGAGCTGTTTACGGATATTGGCAAGCACACGACATTACATACAATTATTTATGAAGGGTCGACTGTTTAATTCATCGATAACGTCACAGCTCAATGTCGGTTTTATCGGAGGAGGAGTTTGGGGTTTAGACTCAGCGCAGTTCGAAACGAGATTACTATCACTTGCTTAACGTGGTCTCTTTGAAATTAAAACCATCAACAATATATGATGTTTTAGTATCTAATAGTTCAACGTTATTCTTCGGATGAAACAAGTATTCTCTAGATGTTCCATACATGTAGACTTCACTTTCTAGCCAATCAAATCATTGGCCAAGAAAAAAGTTGCTATATTGTTTCTTTTAATTGGTAGTCAGCATAAGAATGTGTTTAACAAAGATTCTATCTATCACCTTGTTCTCCAAAAGACAATGAAAAGGTTTTGTCCTTGGATGGTTGATATTCAAAGGTAATAAAAGGCGCAAACGTCTTTCAGAAATCCCGCAAACAGATGGTCTTAAAATATTTATAACCGGCAAAATATGTCGCTATTTCGGCACGGAAATGAGTTAACATTACAACCATAGTGTTATGAAGGTAGCGAGCCTTGTTGTCAATGCGATAGCAATAAATCTCATTACAAAATAAGGTTTGAAACCCATTTACAGTAATTAAAAACAAATATTTCAGAGCCTTACCAAATAATCTCAACGGAGTTCCATTCGTAGTCTTAACCAATGGTGAATAATTTGCAAAATGAAAGATAACTACAAACGCTTTTTTTTTCTTGCGCTTAGCAATTGTTATATCAGAGACGAGAATGAGTGTTCTTAAGCGCTGCTTTCTAAAGAACATGCATTCATTTATTTGTAACCACGAAGTGACAGAATCAACAGCATGATCAGGCGCTGATCTCCCTTTCTTTCTCTTTTGTGTTGACCACTTGTGGTCAGCGCAAAACCAAAACGCAGACCTGAAGAATTAGCCCACTCGTTAGTATTCCAGTTTGAACCTATCTGATGAAGTTGTCCACATTTGCATTTTAAGGCCTTCGATCATAAGAATTAAGTTTGATTCTTGCAGTCGGTCGCATTATTTCGAGATGTGACTCCTGTTTAAGTCTATATAAGGTGAAAATCAGACTTACACATATTTAAAACAGGTGGGGCAGACTAGAAGTCAAAATCGCAGATAAAGAGCAACCCAACCCAAATGATAACATGTTATCAGTTTGTGAGACCAGCGTGAATGCCATTTAAAAAACAAATAATGTTTTCCTCTTTCGATCCTTGATAAAGATTTAATGGACTGCAGAAAAGGGCTGAATTTATCTCCAAAACTTGTAGTTGAGAAGGTAGCTCTTCTAGTCATGGCGAAATGCAAACGCCATACGCGACGTCGGGCAAAACAGAAATCGTCCCCTCGACTGAAACCACTGGTGCGTCGGGCGCTCATGCTTTCCGCTCAAATGCTAGTCACTCCAAGTGTTTCTTCACTGCAGGAAATAAGCGCTGTTACTCCTGAACGAATAGCTGTAAATGTTGGAGGTACTAGGTATGAAATTCCAACCAGTCACTTAGTCAAGTTTCCAAACACTCTTCTCGGTAGCGAGAGGAAGAATCATTTCTTCGACGAAGAGAGGATGGAGTACTTTTTCGATCGCGACCACGTCATCTTTAAGAACATCATTGAGTTCTATCGGACAGGTTGCTTCCATGTGTCGCCAAGGGATTGCATAGATGCCATTTTGGACGAG
>OX453287.1:6663621-6883621 GCA_949710005.1 Ricordea florida | reverse complement strand
AACCGTTGCCAACAACATCCTGCACCTTACAAACAACTTATCAACGACATCTGAAGAATAGTGGCCGTTTTAATTTTATACTAGGTGACGCATTATCCGTCTGGACGAACTTGGGCAAACAATCGTCGTTCGTCAGCTGGTTATGGGTCTCTAGTATAAAGACGGGCACAAGACGCATTACACGTCTTGACGAACAGCCTTAGCAGTGCGTCGTTCAAGACGTATTACGAAGGGTAGTTCGTCTAGACGCATAATACGTCTTGTGCCCGTCTTTATGCTGTCTCAATGAACAAATGGATCGAGTCTTCACAGCCGATACAATCACGGGTTCTTTGACAAACAGCCAATAACATCATGTTTTAAACGACCAATCACAGAGTTAGAGAAACAAAAATAGCATCATCTGTTGTCACGCAACCAACTTGACTCTTGATGATCCGCTCAAGTTGTCCAAGCCTCATTCAACATCAACCACAGTTCTTCTCTGAACTGCATTCACCCAGAAAACAACCACTGAGAGACCGTTGGGATCAAACCTTTAACAGTTTTAAAGTTGACTTTGCCGAACGCACTCTCACAGTAAAAAGCTGTGGGAAATCCCGACTCTAGCGTCGCCTACTAAGCCGCTAAATATTGGTCTTAATAAGAACACAGTGATCATTCTACACGTGTAAAATACAATCTGGTATGTTTATTTGCCGTACTCTGAAGCCCAAAAAAATGAAAAGTTCCGAGTCCTTGGCGAGAAAAATGTGCGTGCAACCGTAAAATTATCTTGAAATAGTTGTAGGGGAAAGGTTAATGACTGTATTCCACAGTTATAAATTGTATTGTTATATACCTAGACTGTTACTCCACAAAACGAGCATTGTGATTGGTTGATTCTTGATCACGTGCCCCTGATCAAATTTAAATGTATCCCGACCGGGATACAATTGCGCAGTTGTTGCCCGCGCGCCAGTTGTGCCGTCTTTGTTTGTTTGTTTTTGCTATATTTTGTTTAAGGAAAAGTCTAAATATATAACAAAGCACTTAAGGTATGGTCCCTCGGGAAACTAGTTAGTTTTATTTTCCCTCGAGTTCTGATGTTTCCCTCGACTTCGTCGCGGGAAACATCAGGATTCTCTCTACATTAAGTGTATAGAGCGTTTACACTCACGTGGCCAGCAGCCATGCAAATTTTTGGGAACAAAAGAAAGTTTTTACATAAGAAAAGAGATCAACTCCCAGAAGATTAGTTTGGAAAACCAACATGGCCGCCGTTTCATTGTTTTGGAACACCAATATGGCTGCTGTGACGTCATGTGAAAACGCTCTATAATACTACTGCAGGACAAATAAGCAGGTGTGCCTTGAGCCTGGTTAATAAGTGAATTGATCCACTTCCATTTTTCTGCAAGTTTTGGTAGGCAAACCTGAGTTCTACAAATAGAAGTCGAACCTGTGCCCCTCCGCCTAGTTCTGACTCTCTTCCACTGAACTATAGGAGACTCGTAAGAGCAAGGCCTGTAAACTAGGTTCATAGCCCTAACTAAAAAGAGATAATACGCGTGCTGTCTTTGGACAAAGTTGATGTCACTTTCAAAGCGACCGGATGCATAATTTGAATACAACAATACGGCGTGGCTAAGATCACGGTCCTTAATGTTTCAAAATACTTTTAGTTTTTTTTATAAGGCTTGTCATTATGATTTAATTCTAGATTTAAAATATTTTTCATTCTCGTAACTAGTTTTATGCTTTTTTGGATAAAACCCTCTAAGCGTTCAGTGAATGTTCGGTCTAGGAGACCTGGAATATCGTGTATTCGATAGTAAATTATGCTCTTTTTTTCCTTTATCAGTAGCCAGGTTGTCTTCGTACCTACCAACTTAGATACGAGGAATTTGATTGGTTCAGAAGCAATAGCTGGGGAAAAGTATGTCAATAAAACAAAATGGCGGGCGGAAGTGGTCGCTCTGCGACCGTTTCCAATCGGGATATTGATAAAATGATAGCAAACGCTGTTTCTCAAAGCAAATCGCAACTTTACATTAACAATAAATTACTTAAACGAGTCGTTTACAAGTTTCCTGAGGCTGTAATTTAACTATGGCAAAATAGCTTTGAAAATTAAGGCTAAGAGAATGGAAACAATTTTACTCCTTAAAACAGTACAGAATATGGATTTATGGAAATAAAAATAATTTTTTCAAAATTTATAAGGCGCAAATATCTATACAAATACCGATTCAATGCGCCATAAAAAAAAAAAAAATTAAAAAAGATGAATCTGTAAAGTATAATCTTAAAAATTATAAGCTAAAAATAATTAATAATCCAAGCTAAAAATACAGTCTTATATTCTAGGTGGTACAAAATGCTTTTTTGAAAAGGTTAGTCTAATAATAATAATAATAATAATAATAATAACATGACAATAAAACGTGCATAGCAACCTTATTGACAGAGTTACGGTTTAAAATACAACTGAAAAGGAAAATGTAGGTTTGTATAGGTAATCAATTGGTTTCGAGTGCAATTTGGAGTAAATGTGCACAAGAAATCTACCAGAGCTTAGTTCTACAAAATTGCCCTCGAATCATTTGATTACTTGTTAATATGTACATGCAAAAATTAAATTTCAAATTTCTCTACTCAATTCCAATTTTCTGCACTGTTTGGGATTGACTGCACTCAGCCAATCAGCGCGTTAAATTTTTTCATGTACATTATTGTCGTCGTAATAGCGGAGCTCCACAGCGGCTCGAAGAGCCGCAGCGCGGAGCCCCATAACTACCGTGCGAGGATAGAAATTGAGAAAACCATGCGTTTGAGTTTTCATGGTCATCGTGGCTAGCGGCATGGCTCGCGGGCGCGTGCGCCTAGCGACGACGACGACGATGTTGCCCCAACATGGCGGCCATAGTCATCCGGGATATTTAGAAGGTCTTAAACCGAAACGAGGCTTTGCTTTCGCGCGCTTTTCGCGGCTTGCCGCGGCTACACAACCTACAGCCAGCAGTCTACAGCAGTCTACAATGTTTTGCTGAAGAAACGGATTATTCATAGCGATTTTGGAGGAAACATTTTCTTTCTACAAGTTTTCAAGCATTTTTGGAGGGACTGTGTGAGGAGCTCCGCTTTTAGGTTTGCCTAAATCTATTTAATAGCTCTTTAATGCGTGCGCAAGGTTTTAAGATACTCATGGGATATATCTCGCCGCGAGTATTCCTAGGAAAAAACTGATAGTCGCTGCCTTCGAGCTCAAAATGGAAAACCCACAGTTTACATGGACAAGTTTTTTCATAATGCTATTGTACATCTAAGTAAATCAAATACATTGTTTATCATCGTTCAAAATGAGCGACAGACTCATGCATTAATGAGGAGTGGTTCAGAAAGCGGGAGTCAATATTGCTCAATATAATTACAAGTTTGATTTCAAGTTTCCTAAATGCCCTATGCTTTCAATCATGATCTTCTACACTACCTGAATGGAAGAACGACAGCACTAGATTCTAAGCCTCAAAGAATGGTATTTTTTAGAGCTGTTTAATTATTCCCACCTCTGACACAAACACTATTAAAAAAAAACTGCATTGCATGTAATGGTGGAGGTATAATCCCTTTTCCCAGATTATGACATACACCCCCACCCTCATAAAAAATATCGTATGTTAACAACAATAATAAGAACAATAATAATATCAATACCAGCAAAAATAATGATAATGATAATAATAAAAGTACAAATAATGATAATGATGATATAATGATAAGATGAATATAATAATTGGGGTTATAGCCCTGATAGGAAAAACCATTACGGGTTCTTCAAACTGCCTTCGTGAGGTTTCGCGGGTGTAGTATTTCTAGTTAGTTCTGCGCTGATTCATCATGTATTCCCACCATTTTTCAGCCTTGCCCTCATCGATATGTGCTATTAGTTTAAACATACAAGTAGAAAAGGTTTAAGTTAACGAAGCAATTCCATGGTACCCTTTTCTCGAGGCTTTAACTTCCTATCACCACAATCGTTGTACTGTCTCCACCAGCTCATGGAAGCTGCATTTATAAAAACCTCGGCTTAAAGGGCTTTTACAAACCAAAAATGTCGAACAAGTGCTACATAATTTAACCAATTAAACTCTTCAAGAAAACTGGCAAAGAGATCTATTCATGACTAATCAAAATTAGGTACTACCATTTGAGTGGTCAATAGTCACCATTTTTTTTCAAAAATGGATGGTATACAAAAGACATAGGTCTTAATTTTGAGGGGAGCCGATATATTCACAACTGAAAACTGGTTAAAGCAGTTAAAAGTAACCATTTTTAAATGGAAGCTATACAAAAATTGTCTTAATATTTGGGCCATATAGTCATAATTTAATAAATGAAAGATCATTCCAGTTGTGTACCCAACTTAAGCTCTTGCAAAGATGAAAAAATTCAGCCTTGAACGTGATCCCGATCAAACCTGAATTATCCGCGACAAATATTTGCGGCGATGTTTCACTTACTAAATTTTTCATTCGCCGTTCACATATATGAGATTTTTTCATATGTTCACATTCATAATTACCGGGGACCAGCCGAAGGCTGGCACCAGTCATAAAATGCAGACGGTTTCTGTCGTTTTTTCAACGTTACATTGTTAGGGATATATCGCTGACTGAGATATATCGCTGGCTCGTTACTTTTGCTCGCTGGCTCATTGAAATCTTATCCGCCATTTTTACCTCATGGCATACCATGAGGTATAGTAATGGTTGGATTTGTCACTCCATTCCCGTTAGACATTTAATTTATGCATTAAATCCGCATTAATTGTGAATTAAACAGGTTCTCCCTATCTCCCCTGCTAGGTTTGGTTTCGTCCACAAAGTCGTGCAATTGTTTTATGTTCACATATGTGGGGGGAGGGGGTGAGACAAAGCGGCAGCACATGTTAACAAAATGGCGTCTGTTGTGTCGGCCGAAGCAAAGATTGTCAAGGCGGGTTTTCGTTCCTTTCGCTCCATCTTTGATCAAAATACACTTTTGAAGATCTCGCGAGGGAACAGGAAATGTGTTCAGGAATGCTTGAGGGCAAAGAAATGGGTTTTAAAGTCTTAAAAGTGACGATGTCTCCAAGTTGGACGACGAGTATTCGATCAGTCGTAGCAAGAGTGCACAAAACGAACTATTCGGAATGAACACTTCATGGTCTGGGGAAAGGACAGCACTTCATGGAATAATTACCGCATACCATGAGGTAGCTCGAAGGAGCCTTTGATTTCAGTACGTGACCAAGATCGTGACACAAAGAAAGAGCAAGCGTTGTCTTTAACTTTCTCGCAATCTGTTTGGTTAATTATTCAAAATGAGCGTTTCTGATTGGCTATTGCATTGCGTGACACATTGACGCGACTAGCGTTGTCCAGACTCTTATCGACAACGGCAAATTAGCCAATCAGATTGCGAGATTAGTAGCAATTGTGGTAAAAACCATTTTAACTCATCCTCGGTAGTTCGCACTGTTCTTTCAGTATCTCGATTATCTGGGTTAGCAGTATTGTTAAAAAAAAAAAAGAAAAAAAAAACCAATCATCTCAAACTTTTTTACTAGAATCTTACGAATTGACGAAGCAAATAAAGCGATGCGTTCGTGATTATCATAGCAACGCGCGTAACCCTCTCCCCACTCCTCCCCCCACCTTCCAACTCAGCACAGTTTCACGCTGGTGGGCTTCGCTCCTAAGACTCATTACTCATGTACCATTTCTGACGAAGCGTGTGCTTGTTTTGTATATGTTTCCTTTAAGAATGGAAACTCTTTCTTGTAACCACTTTTCAGTAATGAATGTATAGTTCAAACATTAAGACATGCTGTTTTGTATACACTGTGCCTTCATTGAAAAATAATCACTCTTTCTCGTAATACGTTTTTAACGAGAACCACTACGTGGAACGTATCGGGGCCCAGTGGGACACGGGATTGCATAGATATAGTTAACCTCTCGCACCTCTCACGATGGAAGGTTCACTCAATGTAGATAGCTTTGATAAGTCGCTCTTATTCTCGATAAGTTTCACGATGGAAGGTTCACTCTTAAGTGATCGCTCGTAAATTTGTCTCACCACATATTCACTCTTAAATTTTCGCTCATAAACTAGTGCATCGTAAAGGCTGGGGAACAAAAAGCTATAATCTTTCTCTTGACTGTCCTCCATGCCTCGTGCTTTTCAAAATAAAACATTTACTTTGACGCTGATATTGTGGTAAAAAACATATAGCATGTAGTTTAGCGTTGTCTGTACTCTTATCGACAACGATACGCGTCATCTCAGTAGTCAAGATTTGTTGTTGCGCCTCGTGAGTCCACAACATTTTGACCACTGTTATGACGTCGATAAGAGTACAGACAACGCTAAACTACATTCGATTTTGTTAAATCTATTTAATGAGGTAGAGTCAAAAACCCACTATCAAGCTTTCATGAGCACGGCAGCTACGCTTTTGTGTTGCCCGTCATCGTACCTTAACATATGCCGATGAAGCTCTGGTACGCTTTGACGCACTTTATTTACGTACACTAACACGGGAAAACAGTGGCCGCTTGTTCGAAAGCCGATTAGCGCTAATCCAAGGTTAAATTTTAACCTGGGTTTCCTTTCCTCTTGTTAAAAAGCATTTTCTCCGATAACTTTCTTTTTTTTTTTTCAGAGTATACAATCACCAAATTGTATTCAAAAAGAATTATACTGAATGTGCTTTTAAAGCTCTCGTATCTGCATTTAAAATTCGTACTAACCCTGGATTACCTAGCTTAACCCTGCTCAGGTGTACAGTAGAAACAAAGGCCCTTCAAATGGTTGGATGATGATCGAAAAAGCTTAATCGAAACTGCCTAAGTACAGCGTCCAAACTAGTAATCGGAAAGTCGTACGTTCGAGTCCTGTTAAGAGAACTCGGATTTAAATTTCACCATCTCATCATTACCACATCAAGGCTGTGTTTGAGTGGCTCGAAGAAGGTGAGTTGCGTAATATGGCTTCTCGGTGTAAAAATCCTGTCAATCATCAAGCAACTTTTTAATAACCTGGCTTAATAGCTTTTTTCACACAACGGACATTAACCAAAGAAAACAAAACCACCAACACAATGAACACCATGAAAACAATAGCAATAGCAACCATACACAACAAATCAAAAATATATATCTGTAAAGGTTGCACAGCTTGATTCAGCCCTCAGGTTTTGAAAGATCCAAAGCATACCGCGATATTTCATTCTGTATACGACACGAATTGTCCTTTTCAGAATTGAATTCATCCAGACAATCGTATTCAACGACCAAATATTGAGACGTTTGGGATTAAGCTATTGTGAATTTGATGATTTCTTCAACAAAAAAAAAGATAACAGAATATAAAAGTTTTTTAATTCCTTTTCAAACCTTTGCTCTTGCCCATGGTCACCTGAGTTTCAACTGAGTTTCTGTTAGTCATGCATTTCTCGAAACTTTTCGGCAGATTTTAGGTCCAGTTATTCACGCTGTAGCTCGTAAAAAAAGACGTTTCCGATAATCAAATTTGGCCATAAAGAAAACCCTTCCTCTCTAAAAGACATAAAAACAATATTGTAAATAACGGCTTAAAACTTCTAACGTTTGGCTTCGCGAACCCAAAACGTATTTGGGTCAGTTTTCGAGAAAAATTTCTAAAGTGAGAAAATTGTGAAAGCATTAAGGCTTATGTTTTTGATCAAAAAAGGTTTCCAATGATGTTGTTGGAAATTGAAATTTAATGGACAGATTGTATTATCTACAGGCTAAAATCCACCATATCAAGGCTTCACGCAGAGCTCTGTTTTGTGCCCCTCAAGTTATTTGAGAAAAAATCTCAATGTTATGTTACAGCATCAGACAAGAGGTGCACGACTCAAATTACCGCCACCGGCGAGGAAACCATAATAATAATATTTTGACACCCAAAGCGGTTCTTACGCATTCGCAATCGCGATTAAAAAAAAAGATAGAAAATGCGAGATCACCTTTCAGCAGTAACAAGGTGCAAATGATCAATCAAGCACTTTGGTCCACTTCCGCAGTTTAAGAAACTCTAGAAAAGGTTTTTTCATGCAAATAGTATTTTCAACAATCCTTTAAGAGAATGCGTATGACAGGCAACTAAAGATTTCAAAGACATGCAGTTTATCCAATTGTCTTCGATGTTTTACATGTAATTACCACCTGCGGAAATTTTCACCTTATTAAATATTGCTGCTCTTTTGATGTAGATATTATTCGTCTCGTAGCGACAAATCGTAGCGGTTTTAAGACCACAACAAAGACCATGCCCTCGGTTGACGAGTATCCCCAACTCATCGTTGCCTTGAGTAACAGAACTTTACCAGTTGTCGTGCTGGAATCCACCGCTCTTGCTGTATTGATTGTGTTGGCGTTTCTTGGTAACATTGTCGTCTGCATTGCGGTTCTCAGAACTCCTCGTCTCCGCACAACACCCAACATGCTCATCATAAACTTGGCAGTGAGTGACATTCTGATGGCTGCGGTTTGTATGCCTCTTACGTTGTCAGTCCTGAGCTCAAGCAAATGGCCGTTTGATTCAGTGGTGTGTGACTTGCAGGGATTCTTCATGTTTTCTTTTGGAATTGTTTCCCAAGTCAACGTGTCCGTCATCGCCGTGAACCGGTATTTTGCCGTGTGCCGACCATTTTCTGCGAAGGTAATTTTTACAAAGGGAAATGTGGCGATCATGATCACCCTGCTGTGGTTCTTACCGAGTATTGCAAGTGTTCCTCCATTGGTTGGGTGGGGCTATTACGCTTTTAATGGAGGAAAAGGGTTTTGCATTTATCCCTTCAACGTAAACCTCATCTACACTACAGTCGTCCAGATTCTCTTCATAGCGTTTCCTATGGGCCTCATCGTCGTAAGCTATACAAAGTGCTTTATTGCCTTGAAGCTCAACAATCAACAGGTGGCCCAAATGGTCGAGAGCCAGCCTCAAGCCAATCAAGCTGCGAGAAGAGCGCGCGAAATTCGCGCCACTTGGACAATGATGTTTGCCACTCTGGGGTTCACCATGTGTTGGTCTCCAGTATCTGTCATTGATTTCATAGACACTTTCACGGGAGGAGGAAATCTTCCACGTCGAGTGTACATGCTGAATGGATTCCTTATATTTACTTCAAGCACGATCAATCCAATTATCTACTGGCTGACAAACGAAGATTTTCGCAAAGCGTTTCGCGCGATTATACCAAGAGTGGCCAGAAATGAGGTTACAGATATTGAAATATCTCGGACGAGTAATACAGTAACCACCACGCACTCATAATAGCAAACTGGATGGTAATAAAACAGTTCAACAGTGCATAATGTTTAGAAGCTTTCTGAAGAACAGTCACACAGTTTTTGGAAGATGATTTCAGTACGAGATGAGATTCCAGTGTGAGATGAGAGGCAGAGAAGGATGACAAAAAATACGCCTTTTGGCTTACATCTTGGCACGCAAAACGTGAACTTAAACGTGAACGTGAATCTTACGTAGATAAGTGAGACTGTAGAAATCAACGCCTTTACAAAGATGTTCCTGTCTCGTCAATAATAGATCAATTACTCTGGCCAACAACAAAAGATGGAAACCACCCAATGAACAAGTCAGAACGCAAAGCAAGTACAAGACTTCAGCACGAAAGCTGCGAAAATTCGTACTACGCAGTTACGATTGGTTTTACTTATCTCATTGTTTCAAAACTGGCTCGCAACTGATTGGCCAATCACTCATCACGGCAGTGGAAACCAAATCAGTCGCATAGCTGCCGCAAATACTGAATTGAAAACCGATCTAAAATGACTCACACAGCTTTCCTTTATTATTATTATTATTGTTATTATTTTATTTTATTTTTTTTTGGTTTTTAAAGGATTTGACTAAAGGACGCAGCGATGCCGGAACATCGATGTTTTGCGACCAGATATTATCTCCGTGTCGTTTCCAAAAGAAACCGTCTGCCTCCAGATAATTGAGTATTTCTCAGTCTCATTTATATGCAATTACTGTAAAGCTAAAATTCACGAGTGTCTAATTTCCCGTTAGGGCCTTATCGTCGGTTCTCATATTTTTATCTTTATTGAAACTTTTTCGGCTCTGCCTAACTTTTCTTGTTTTAAGCGTTTCAACCCATTTTTCAAAGGAATATTCGTTTAAACTTTGGGAAAGCTGCAAGTCCCTCGCTAAAAAGCAAACTAAGCTCGATAGTTTGATTCGCAGACTCTTTTGGTGCGAGCACATTCACCGCCTCTTTTGTTGCCAAAAGTTTCCTATCTCAAAGAAGCCTCTGTACAGCCAAGAAACGCTCTCTTATAATTAGCAGTTCTATTGTAGTTAAAGAACTGACTTATGCCAGTCAGGGAAACACGTGTTCTTAAAAACAATGGTTGTTCTTAGCCAGGCTTCTTCCCTTTCTTCAGGGATGGCTCTTATCAGCAAGCAAGCAAAATCAAAGGCTCCTTCGAGCTACCTCATGGTATGTGGTAATTATTCCACGAAGTGCTGTCCTTTCCCCAGACCATAAAGCGTTCGTTCCGAATAGTTCGTTTTGTGCACTCTTGCTATAACTGATCGATTACTCGTCGTCCAAATTGGAGACATCGTCACTTTTGAGACTTCAAAATCCATTTCTTTCCCCTCGAGCATTCTTGAACACATTTCCTGTTCGTTCGCGAGATCTTCAAAAGTGTATTTTGATCAAAGATGGAGCGAAAGGAACGAAAACCCGTCTTGACAATCTTTGCGTCGGGCTAGACACAACAGACGCCATTTTAAAAACATGTGCTGCCGCTTTGTCTTACCCCTTCCCCCCACATAGGTGAACATAGAACAATTGCACGACTTTGTGGACAAAACCAAACCTAGTAGGGGAGACAGGGGTAAACCTGTTTAATTCACATTTAATGCAGATTTAATGCATAAATTAACTGTCTAACGGGAATGGAGTGACTAGTCCAACCATTACTATACCTCGTGGTATGACATACATACCATGAGGTAAAAACGAAGTATTCCAAACAAGTTAAGGCCCAAGGACACGTCTTTAAAAGCATATGCGTAGAGGAGTACAGTATACTTCACAATTAGACCTGTAGCCCGCAAGCGCTACGCTTACTTTTTTAACCAACGTTACAGCTTTCTCGACCCCATTAAAAATGTCGCGTCACGCAAGCGCTTAGCAATACAAGAGTATTGTATCTTGGTAAAGCTTTATTTAACCAGGGAGCACCTTCAGCAATCTGTTCTCCCAGGTGTCCCTAACATAAATAAATACAATACTAAAATAAATATACAATATACTCAGATAAACATGAACACAAAGTAATATGAATTCATGAAAACTATTGAATAAACTAAGGTAAATGATTGGATGATTACAATACTATTCACTGATTTACCTTTTGAAGCTTGATACACAATCAGAGTTTTGAATATTTTTGGGTAATGTGTTCCATAAAGTAATACTGGTGTACTTAAAAGTGGGTTTCAGGTATTCAGTTCTTGGTTTAGGTAAAATAAACTTATCCTTGTTTCCAATATTATAACTATCACAAAATGGACATTTTATGCAATGTTACTCTCACCCATTTGGAGTCATCTTAAAACTCAAAGCAAACATACGTCAACAGCTGGAATTGCCAGAAACAGCGTGCAACCTCGTGGTGATTGATCACAGATTGACTTTTGATTAGTTGATAAAATGACGTAAGCTAATTAACTACCTTCAAAAATACATGCAAACTAATAAAAATTATTAAAATACAAAACAAAAAAAAATAATTAACTACCTTAGCAATGAAAAATAACCAAAGCAATCATATCTTCTTTGCTTTGGACATTCTCGAAACCCGCTCTACATCATTATATCAATTGTGACATCCCTGGTTCTCCATCTCCCACGTTATAGAAAATTAATCTGAAGAAATTCCCTATTTCAGAACAACACCCTTTTGTATAGGTAATCACATGATTTCGAGTGCAATTTGGAATAAATAAGCACGAGTAAATTTTTTCAGACCAACAAAATTGCACGAGCCCGTAGGGCGAGTGCAATTTGTGGTCATGGAAAAAATTTACAAGTGCTTATTTATTCCAAATTGCACGAGAAAAATCATGTGATTACTTCTTAATAATATACATGAAAAAATGCGATATGTCATCATAATTATGCAGAAGCAACGCGCGCTAATCACGTGCAAAAATAATTTATTCAAACCATGCAAATGTCAACCGCTTTTCGATCAAAATAACAGTTTGACTCATAAAAAGTTCAAAGTACAGCTGAGAAGTTCAAGGAATTGTCTGTATCAGTCTGTATCCGAATCACTTTCGATGAAATGGAATCGTCGTTTGCAAGGTTTAATGACAGGCGAGGTCTTGCTGTTGAGGTTGAATGTGACAGTGCAGTTGGTGAAGGAATTCATCAGATTCTGCGCTTGTGAGCTCATCATGTCTGGAATTACTGCGTTTGAAGTAGAATGACCAGATTTACTACTGGGTTTTGCTGTGCTATTTCCTTTCGAGATGGCCCAGGAAAGCTGTCGCTGTTCGTCTTGGTCTACTTCATCGTAGTCGTCTAAAGACTGGATATTTCTGTGACCAGTGACTTTTGCAATTGACGACCTCTCGAGATTTGCTTTCTTCATCTTGCTTACGAGTGTTTTGCGTGCACTGTGATTGGAAAATCGCTTCTCAGATGACTCAAGGGTGGTTTCAGAGATGACGTTTTTCATCATGGAGTTGATTTTATTTTCCCCCATGGGCTGGACTTTGTATCAGATTTCATCGCCCGGTCCTCTGTTGGGACGTATACAAAACATGGACTCGGGTCCATGGACCACCCCTGTGGACCCGGTCCATGGACCACCCCATGGACCCGGTCCATGGACCACCTCTGTGGACCCAGTCCATGGACCACCTCTGTGGACCCGGTCCATGGACCACCCCATGGACCACCACTAATTTTCGAAAGCAAATCGAAGTATAGATAACAATGGGGACAGGGTATAAAATGACTCACGGTTGCGTTCGATATTCACGGCTTTCTCCGGTAGTGATGAGCCGGCACGGTTTAGTGTTCTCCTCGCGGATTTATTTCGTTCGCAAGTACAACGGGAAGGACTGGGCAAAGTTACAAACTAATATTGTATTATGGGATGCAGAATATCGATTGCTTTTCTATTTGCCTTCGTTGTAAACGAAGTTAAGCTTTCAAATACGTGTAGTCAAGAAATACTGATAAAAAAGCCTAGCAGAGTGTAAACAAGCACTGGCCACCGTATTGATATGTAGAGCAACAACGAGAAGGTTGGTTCTGTTTTTGTTTTTAGGTGCTATCTTGAGATAGTCGTGCATACGATGAAAAACACGCTCAGCTTAGGTGTGGTCCATGGGGTGGTCCATGGACCGGGTCCACAGAGGTGGTCCATGGACCGGGTCCATGTTTTGTATACGTCCCCTCTGTTGTGTTTTATCGAGAGATAAAATGCACCACTCGTCCTGAGACTGGGAGGCCCACGGCTGATGTACTGGCGAAATAACGCAACTGGACACCTCTCTCCGCCAGTCTGGAACATTTTTGGTTGAAACTGTCTTGGTTTTGCGTTCAAACCTCCAGGTCTGGTTTTCGTTGGCCCTTCAGCAAACTCGACAAATTCAAGGCCGTCGTCACCTTTCAGGATTCTGAAATCCTCCAGTCTCATTCCGTGATGTTCCTGCCTTCCACGGAGACCAAATTGTTGGGTGAGTAGCCACCACATTGTATGAATCAAGGATTCTGGGGTTTTACCACCGAGTTTCTCGCACTTCCAGAGAATTTCTTCCTCCTCTTCGGATAGCTGTCGAGCTTTGTTTGGGCGCTTGCCGCGGCCAGCCAAGCGAAGCTCTTTCGCTTTCCCGTCCAGTACTTGTTTGGAGGAACTGAATTCTCTGTCGCGAACAATGGACAGGCTATACCCTTTGTTCTTCAAGTGTCTATCAAGTGATGTAATCATTACTTTGAGGCTTTCTGGTTCGTAATCCTCACCGTGTTTGTTTTTAAGTTCCGCATAGAATCGCTCGAGCAAAGTGTTCAGCTCCGCCGGCTCATAATTTTCGATTTTCTCAGAAATTCTCTTCTCTAAACACCACTTATTCCACACCGACAACCAAAAAGCAGTGCTTTTCACAGTATTTTTGTTTTTAGAGCTGTTTTTCAGCTCTTGTATTGTTGTTGCGGTGGCGAAAGAAAACCTACTTAAAACGCTGGCCATTGTTTCACTCGCAAATTTTCAGTGTATCCAAATTTTGCGCCACAAAGGGCGTGCATTTGATTGGCTATCTGTGTGTTTCTTTCATCATTGATCAATCAGAATGCTTGGTTTATTACCTCATTTTGCACTGAATTACCTCTTTTCTGCATTGTGTTAACTGAAAACTGCATTTCTCTTAGCCAATCAAAATGGAGAAATTTTTTCATGTATATTATTAATACTAAAACAATTATTCGCCTCAGGCTCGGTGATTGTCAAAATCTGTACGCTAGGTAAAAGGAAGCCTGTACGTACTACAACATGCGATTAAACTAAACTCCGATACACTTATTACAGTTCGTGTTCAAGGATTCCATTATCCTAAGCTACTTTATTTACAAGGAATTACATCACGCTATGCTGCACTATTTACAAAAGATATGATATTGAGCATTTTCAATCTTAACAAGTAATTATCTTTTGTTAGGACTGGAGGGAAATTCACCCTTTTATGCTTTTCACCCATAGTGTCGCAACACTTTTGCAACCCGTTGTAGCATTAATTTCGTACTGGAAATGCATTATGATCGCATTATAAGTTTACGCACTAAGCCAAAGGAAGAGGTCATGAGCAGTACTGTACATAGAAACTTACAAGGTGGCATATTTACAGGAGATATAGACCTAGCTTAACAAAACGTTTGTCTAAATTAAATTCGTGCTGCTCAAACTTAACCTTGCAATCTCGTTGATACCACACCATACCTGCTCACTGAAAATGAATTAGTTTCATTTATTATATAGACACGAGTGTTTTACTGGAAAATATACCACTCATAAAATTCATAAAAACTACATCCGGGACCCGAGTGGTTTATTTTCCATAATCTCACACGTGAGTTTATCGATGACGTAATTTCGGTAATTTCCCTCCGAAATTTGTATCGATGTCTTTTTGTCTATATAATAAAAAGAACATTACACGGCGGCTTGAAGATATGAATTTTATTTTCTCGTGGCAAAAACAATATTTTACTCACTCGCTGCGCTCGTTCGTAAAATATTGTTTTGCAACTCGGAAATAAAATTCATATCTTCGCGCCACCGTGTAATACCCTCTATTTAATTAACTACTACTTGTTCAGCTAGGATCCTTTCCAGTTTTCCTTAAAAAGCGGCTTTAGCTGGACACCATTAGAATGACCGGCTCATTTTTTCATCACTATCCAGTATTATTACAGATTCTCCAACTTTCTTTTCTGTTGGAATCCCTTTTGCATCTACTAAATATGAACAACTGCAGACTGCAAGTAGTCAACGCCAATTCAAATCTTTATTATTATTATTATCATTATTATTATCATTGTCATTGTCATCGTCATCGTCATCATTGTCATTATCGTCATCGTCATTGTCATTGTCATTATCATTATCATCATCATCATCATCGTCATTGTCATTGTCATTATCATTGTCATTATCATTATCATTATCATTATCATTGTCATTGTCATTATCATTAACTTAACTTGCTTTTTCCTCGGGAAACTAGATATAAGAGGACATTTTTATAGGAGAATTTAATGTTTAATATGTATAACCTGTTTTAGTAGGAACGATTTTATATCCTTTTCTCTTTTTTCTTCTTCTGCTGCTTCCTTTTTAAAAGAAAAAATTCAATTGCAGTATCACCATTATCTAATCTTTTTAATATTTATATAGATATCACTTTTATTATTATTATTATTAAACTTTATTGTTAAATTTTAATTGACATATACATATATATATATATCTACAAAAAGAAAACTTATTTTAAAAACTTCTAAGGCAAGTGAATTTGTTAAAAAATGACAAAATGCAGAAGAAATTGGAAAATGCATACATATAACATATCCATATATTTATATTTATGCAAAAAAACAAAATCCTAATTCTAAAAATAGATATGAACAGATCTTATTACTATTATTATTATTATTATTATTATTATTATGTAGGTAGGTTATTGAAATTGTTACTGACATTATTTCATGGGAAGAACTTTAGAAAAACAAAATTTGTATATATATATATTTTTAACCACATATACCTAAGATTCAAGTTTGTATGAATTATTATTATAATTATTATTATTATTATTATTATTATTATTATTATTATTATCATTATTATTACCATTGTGGTCATTGTTTAATGTCTTAGAACACCATTCCGGACCAATTCATGTTTATAAAAGCAACGGAAACAAGGCATTCCAAAGAGTGTAATTTCAAAACTATCCCAAAAGAGCAAACTCCAACACTGTTCCACGAGTAGGTGCCTTCAGCGCCTCCTCTCTGATGTTCGTAATAAGAACACAAGAAAAAAAGTTAGAACCACAATGTCGAGTAAAGCAAACTGTATCTCAGTTGAGTACTGTTCAGTAGCTTTCCAAAGAATGCTCACACTGCATGGTTTCTTTCTAAGATGAGAGGTTAAAGCGAAAACAATACGGTCCCACAAACTAGCATTAAAGCACAGTACTGTTTTATTACCTATCCGGCAAATGGTCACCCTGCATAGTTTAAATCGAAGATGTAGGGCGATAATGTCACCATACAGTACCACTGCATGGTGACATCATCGCCCTACAATGATTATTACATACATTGATTATTACATACATTGATTATTACATACACTGATTATTACATACATTGATTATTACCTACATTAATTATTACATACATTGATTATTACATACATTGATTGTTACATACATTGATTGTTACATACATTGATTGTTACATACATTGATTGTTACATACATTGATTGTTACATACATTGATTGTTACATACATTGATTATTACATACATTGATTATTACATACATTGATTATTCTTAGGAAAGCTTTTAACCAATGTTGTTGGCCAGAGTAATTGATCCATTATTGACAAGACGGGAACATCTTTCTAAAGGAACTGATTTCTACAACCTCATTTATTTACGTAAGATTTTTTGTGGAAAAGGTTAACGCTTCGCGGTGCCAAGATGTAAGGCAAAAGGCGTATTTTTTTGTCATATCCTTCTCTACCTCTCATCTCACACTGGAATCTCATCTCATACTAAAATCATCTTCCAAAAACTGTGTGACCGTTCTTCAGAAAGCTTCTAAACATTACGCACTGTGGAACTGCTTTATTGCCATCCAGTTTGTTATTATGAGTGCGTGGTGGTTACTGTATTACTCGTCCGAGATATTTCAATATCTGTAACCTCATTTCTGGCCACTCTTGGTATAATCGCGCGAAACGCTTTGCGAAAATCTTCGTTTGTCAGCCAGTAGATAATTGGATTGATGGTGCTTGAAGTAAATATAAGGAATCCATTCAGCATGTACACTCGACGTGGAAGATTTCCTCCTCCCGTGAAAGTGTCTATGAAATCAATGACAGATACTGGAGACCAACACATGGTGAACCCCAGAGTGGCAAACATCATTGTCCAAGTGGCGTGAATTTCGCGCGCTCTTCTCGCAGCTTGATTGGCTTGAGGCTGGCTCTCGACCATTTGGGCCACCTGTTGATTGTTGAGCTTCAAGGCAATAAAGCACTTTGTATAGCTTACGACGATTAGGCCCATAGGAAACGCTATGAAGAGAATCTGGACGACTGTAGTGTAGATGAGGTTTACGTTGAAGGGATAAATGCAAAACCCTTTTCCTCCATTAAAAGCGTAATAGCCCCACCCAACCAATGGAGGAACACTTGCAATACTCGGTAAGAACCACAGCAGGGTGATCATGATCGCCACATTTCCCTTTGTAAAAATTACCTTCGCAGAAAATGGTCGGCACACGGCAAAATACCGGTTCACGGCGATGACGGACATGTTGACTTGGGAAACAATTCCAAAAGAAAACATGAAGAATCCCTGCAAGTCACACACCACTGAATCAAACGGCCATTTGCTTGAGCTCAGGACTGACAACGTAAGAGGCATGCAAACCGCAGCCATCAGAATGTCACTCACTGCCAAGTTTATGATGAGCATGTTGGGTGTTGTGCGGAGACGAGGAGTTCTGAGAACCGCAATGCAGACAACAATGTTACCAAGAAACGCCAACACAATCAATACAGCAAGAGCGGTGGATTCCAACACGACAACTGGTAAAGTTCTGTTACTCAAGGCAACGATGAGTAGGGGATACTCGTCAACTGAGGGCATGGTCTTTGCTGTGGTCTTAAAACCGCTACGATTGAACGGCACCAAGATTGGACGATCGAATTTTGAATTTTACTCTTGTACAAAGATGAATAAGAAAGAAATGAAGATTATCCTTGCAGACCTTGACCTAGTTAATGAGCTTGAACATGGCGCCGTTTTTCATGGATCCACAGGGGTATTGGCTTGTATTCTATATGAACAATTCAGCGTGACGACTACTGTAAGATAAAAGTGCGTAAAATCATACGTTTGCTCACATTTAGGCTGGTTCGTTAGTCACTAGGCAAGGCGTGGTAAAATGTTTTACGGTGCTTAGCAAATATCGATGTGATTCGAATAATTTACGGAAAACGTTTTAGGGACAAAATGACTAAATATTTAACTTCGCAACAACATACATTATCAGTTTTCCCATTTTTTAAACGTTATATATTAGGAATTTGGTTAGTGATTGTATTGTTTTATATACAGGGCCTGTTTTGATAACAGCGTTCATGTGAATGCTGACTGAGTTACCCTACTGAAGTAAGGGTATTTCTCTTCGCTTTCTGTATTTGTTCCCTGATTGTAATCACTGGATGGAAGAGATGGGAAATAGACGTCTCGCTTAATGACAGAATTGTGATCAAGATTGTCCTTCTCAAAAACAAAGCTACAGTTGATCCCTTCTACTAAATTAAACCCTACAAAATAATATACTCGTCTGTGCCTGTTTCAGCGTGTCCTGTTATGGTGTAAAATTATGGGTTAAGAATTCAAGAAAAAGTGTGGAATTCAATTACAAAGACTGCTAGTGAACAACGACAGGAGGCGTATGTGAATTCCAAAAAACTCTTTCCGAGATCAGACATCACTGACGCTACGCTGGTTTGAAATAATAAATGAAAAAAGTTAAAAATTCACCGACAAGACTTTTCGACATTCCTGTCTAATGTCTTCTTAGGGCTGATAACCGCCGCCCGGTCAGCTCAGTTGGTAGAGTGCCAGCCTGTTGAGCGGGAGGTCGTGAGTTCAAACCTCGGTCGGACCAACACTCAAGGTCTTAAAATAACTGCGGAGAATGTGCTGCCTTTGTTATGACATCTGCAAATGGTTAGACATTCTAGTCTTCTCGGATAAGGACGAAAAACCGTAGGCCCCGTCTCACAGAACTGTTCTCGTGGGACGTTAAAGATCCCACAACACTGTTCGAAAAGAGTAGGGGACGTAGACTCCGGTGTGTGGTTGACCTTTAATAGTTGGGTGGACTAGCACGTATGGTTCTCCGGTTCCCTTCTAGTCCTTCCCTGCTGCTTACTTGTGTATATTGATGCAGTAAAAATGGATTAAATTAAATATAAGGCTAAGCTGTGAATCTCCTTTAAACGGCTTCACCCCAAAAGAAGACAATGGACAGGAGTGTCGACAAATTGGGTCTGTGAATTGTAACTTTTTAAGTTACATCCATCATTTTAAACCAGCGTAACATCAGCTATGTCTGATTGTCCACCTGGGTGCAATGAGTACTTTTCTTTTGTCTCACCGAGATCTTGAAAATCCTGAACACAATAAAGCCAGCATAGTTATTTTCTTTGTTTTCTCTACCTTTTTTCTGTGTAGTCTATATTATGATGAACGCTCTTCGACATATTTGTTTTGTTCTTCACCGGGGCCCAGCCGAAGGCTGGCACCGGTCATAAAATGCAGAAGGTTTCTGTCGTTTTTTCAACGTTACATTGTTAGGGATATATCGCTGACTGAGATATATCGCTGACTCGTTACTTTTGCTCGTTGGCTCATTGAAATCTTATCCGCCATTTTGAGAAGCACGAGGCATGGAGGACAGTCAAGAGAAAGATTATAGCTTTTTGTTCCCCAGCCTTTACGATGCACTAGTTTATGAGCGAAAATTTAAGAGTGAATATGTGGAGAGACAAATTTACGAGCGATCACTTAAGAGTGAACCTTCCATCGTAAAACTTATCGAGAATAAGAGCGACTTATCAAAGCAATCTGCATTGAGTGAACCTTCCATCGTGAGAGGTGTGAGAGGTTAACTATATCTATGCAATCCCGTGTCCCACTGGGCCCCGGTAAGTTACACGTAGTGGTTCTCGTTTGTCCCATTCTTTCCTTCTATGGCTCTGTTAGTGGATACCTATAGCTGTAGATGATTTGAACCCCGTCGCTGAATGTTGAGTTTGATCATCCAGGTGTAGTTGGGTTTCAAAAGAAGTGCAAGTGGCGTTGATTGACGTTTCGACCACCTAAGCGGAAGTTACCATCAGAGTCAAATGAGTTTAATGTCGTCAAGGGGTGGTATTTGTCGCTCATGCTGTTTCCACGTTTTGATCGGTTGTAACAGTCGTGTCGCTATTAGGGAGTTTAAGAAACGACGACGGCTACGACTACGACAACCCCACAAAATAATAATATCATTGGTTAAAAGAATATAAGTAATCGTGCTGCACGTGCAGCACGGACTTTAGCAAGTATATCAGCGGTCCTCTGCATAACGACGACGTGAAATCACCAAATTTGAGGTTTTAATGACAACGTAACCATGTAACAGAGAATCTTTCATTCTCTATAAAATTACTCACTCTGAAACCGCTCGTACCAATTTATTCTCAGGATACTTCGCCCATTTTGTAGGACATGAACGAGACTGAACAATCGCGAAAGACTTATGATAGAGCCAAGATATAATTTGAAGTGACGTTTTCGTCTACCGTCGCCTTCGAAGATCTTAAACTCTCTAATGGCTGTTTGTCAGTAACGGCCAAGATATGAACACTTCTCAGAGCCACCTGCACCCGGAAGATCGAACGCAACAAACAACTACTGACGCCTAGAACGTGATTTACGTACGCAAGAAATGAAAAGTAAGCAAACCCAACATGATTTCCGATAAATATCACGCAGTGCACCGCCGTCATAAACGACATGATTACAGGTTACCTTTGATAAAACTTGTCTTGATCGTTTACGTATAATATGAAGATGTGAAAACGAAAACAAAAGGCGCTGATATTGACAATAATTCACTGTCAGCTTTCGGCCAGTCAGAGAAACGTAGTGCGTTTTGTATACAGTGTGTATACGGGTACAGTAGGGGACGTAGTTCCTGGTGTGGTGGTCTATCTCTACGTCTGGTTTCATCTGTCAATTCATTCACGGGTTGGAGGTGTATACGGGTACTGTAGGGGACGTAGTTCCCGGTGTGGTGGTCTATCTCTACGTCTGGTTTCATCTGTCAATTCATGCACGGGTTGGGTGGGTGGGTGACATCACATATGGACTGATAGCGGCAGCCAGAGACGCCTTTACATGCTGACGTCCGATCTCACCCAATAGAAGTGTAAAACGCCATTGAACATATTCATATGACTTTTTTATAGGGAGCGAAACCTGACTGTTCTGGTTATTAATTATAGCGAATTTTACATCAAGAAATATCCACTGCTCGCATTAGCAGATTAGCTAGTCGAGGCGATCAGTGGTTACACGTATGTTATATATTGCAAATAGCTCACAAGCAAAAGTAGAAAAAAAAAAGAAAATGTTAAATAAATAAATAACAACAAATCCAATTTAATTACGTTTACAAGCATGTACAATGCAATATAATAGCTGCGAGTTTTCAAGAAATTTTTCCTATTAAGTCGGGTAAATCAATATAATCATGCAATTAATGTCGGACCACATGTCGGACCTTTGAGAAATTAGAAGCTAACCTTGACTTCACTGTATTATTTGTTATAAACAGCTGCTAGGCTAAATTCAATACAGTCGACTCCCGATAATTCGAACCTTGAACGGAAATTGAAAAAGGTTCGAGGTATCGGGGTTTCGAGTTATCAGGAGTTCAAAGGAGTTTCGCAGCAACGCTTTATGAAGACACAATGCAAAATGTACCTAAACCAGCGAAATCTGAACTGGACTGATACGTTTCGTGTAATGCTAAAAAAGGGACAACGATTACAAGGCTGCTATAAATAAACTCACTGCTGTGACTTGTCAATTGACAGACGTGGTTCGAGTTCTCGAGGTTAAAATTATATGAAAATTACCTGAAGGAAACGAAAACTGTTTCGAGTTAGAGGGAGGCTCGAGTTATCGAGGGTTCGAGTTATCGAGGGCTCGAGTTACTAAGGGTAAAAAAGTTACAGTAAATGTGTGAAGGAAACCGGGGGAAATCGATTTCGTTCGAGTTAGCTCGCTCAGGTTCGTGTTAGCAAGATTTCGAGTAACTGCGATTCGACTGTATCTACTGACGCAAGTTGAATGCACCTCAATTTGGATTTTTATGTATTAGCAGGTGTCATCAAATTCTACCGTCCGGGAAAGAGCAATTTATCCGCTCAAAAAGGGGAAGCAAGTACAATTTTACAAAAAAGCGGTGCGCTAATTGATGGTGTAATGAAATCAATATGCATGACGACAATTACTAAACTATGGCATCAAGCGTTAAGAGTGTTTTCCTGTGTGTTGAAAATTTTAGTACTGTTTAGTTTTTCATTTGAATTATCCCCTTCATCATTTTTCTTACCGTTGAATTTGCTCATTTGTTGGCGATTGGTGTTAAGACATTCATATACATGAGTTCAAGTACAATCAGATAACGTAAGCCGTTTAAAGAGATTTCATATTTATGGCAAATTGGTCATACTTGATTGCTCAATTCTTCCATTGACGTTTTTTCCTACCGTTCAATTTTCTTTTTCTGTCGGCGACCAAACAGGCGATCTATTCCCCCCAACCACTCAGAAGATATTTCCGTTAGTTAGTTGCAAGCATCAGCAAACAGCTGTTTAACTTTCAGGAATTATGGTGGGGATTTAGAAGAACCAACTCAAACGAACAGAGTTGTGGGGATAGTTTCTAAAGAAACTGGTGCTGCGTCGGTGGGAAATTGAAACACAAGAAATTGGATAAATCAAACGAGTTGATTAAGTAAGTTATACCACCGTAAGGTGAATGGGAGGTGCTGACGTTTCGAGCGTTAGCCCTTCGTCGGAGCGAATGAGAGGATTGTGGGTTACGTACAATTTATATAGAGAAGTTTGGAGCCGTGCTATTGGTGGAACCATAGCAATGTGTGAATGGAAGTGAATAAATTAGATGAATGATTAAATGAATGAGAAACGTTCGTTGATACCGTGGGGATTAAGAGAACCGAGCTGGAAGATAAACTTCTGTTCTAGGTTTTTACGAACAGAGGCCTTGAACACAAGCTGCCTGTATTATATTCAATAAAGTTGTTTTTGTTTTGTATTTTTTGTTTTTGCTTGATACGATTTCAGTAGTCGATAGTTCCTTATTTTTCGTCAGGATTAAATGGAAAGAAAAGACAGCAGTTCGTAATACGGAAAAAATTCTTGAAACTTTTCATTCTTGAAACTTTCGTGGAGAACCGACGAAAAAAGCTACACCTGATTTTAAAGGCAACTTGATGCAAGACCTTTTTCCACTTTCCTTGTCGTTTTACAGGGAACGAATGGGGAGGCCAAACATAGACGAAAATAGCCGAAAGTGAATTAGTTTTAATGCAAAAGCGAACGAAAAGAGAAAGCCAATATCGTCTAACATTTCCTGACACAACACATTAGCAATTACAAAGCAAACTGTCCCATGTTTAGTTATAGGAAGTTATTGGATTTTGCCATTCAAACCTGACATGAAAACAGGGAACAGTTTCTAGACAATTATGACGGGTTGCTTAGCAGAGAAATTCAGTGATTTAAAATACTAACGTTTCAGTTGTCTCTCGATCGAGGGGTGCTTCTCCAGGTACCGGCACAAATGACGTAAAGCAAG
Source organism: Ricordea florida (assembly GCA_949710005.1). Taxonomy (NCBI): domain Eukaryota; kingdom Metazoa; phylum Cnidaria; class Anthozoa; order Corallimorpharia; family Ricordeidae; genus Ricordea; species Ricordea florida. Next base: position 6,859,335 of record OX453287.1, on the reverse strand, counting down.
GCCATACAATAAAAAATATGTTACTGAATAATTTACACACAATGGTGAAACAATGCGCTACGTCATCTGTGCCGGTACATGGAGAAGGAGCCCGATCGAGAAAGATGTGTTTTCCTTATATCACGTCGTATAACCGGGTCTGGAAACTGATAGCTGATACGAATACTTACCGAGAAAAACCACTAGAAACTTTCCCGTGCACCGTGCTTTTTCAACCAGCAAGGCACTGCTTTGCCAACCACCTTCAAAATGTCACGTTTTCTACAAACCTAGTGAACCTATGACGGTTTTTAACCATGTGACGCCGGCATAGGAAGCTGACACAAACACGGTTGGAGTAAAGGTCCCCAACCAATCAAACATTTGGTATCCTCTGCCAGGAAAACAACCTTAGATGGCATGCTAATTAACAGAGATGAGCCGAGATTAAATGACGTGCTAGCACACAATGGATCTACTTAAATCTAATGAAAGTTTTATTGATACGACTAATGATTTTGGACAACATCGGAACCAATTTCACTGCGCAATTAGCACCATTTTCCAGGTAAATTAATTCCCTTTTAGCAGGCAAATATCCAGAGCAATAAAATAAGCTTTTCTTTATTTTTGATTTAATCTTTAAAACCTATGACACGAATTTGCACTAAATTGACGAAGAAAGAAAAATATTATATATATACGAGTGGGCAACCACGAAACAGGCTTGTAGGGATAAACCTGTAGTTTGTTTGCGTGTTTTTTTCTCCCGCAACAACTACTTCGCTCTACGTTCACGTATTGAGCACTGTTTTACGATTAATCAACTTTTACACTTAATATATATATACATGTATAATACTGTTAAAAAAAAGCGTGGACGGACAACTTCTGACGATCAGAAGTTAAAAATTTAATAAAAACTTTTCGGTCAGAGACCCTCTTCAGTTATTACGAAGGTCTCTGACCGAAACGTTTTTATTTAACTTTTTTTACCGTCAGAAGTTGTCATCAATGCAGACCAAAAAAACTAAACAGGAAAACGTTCATGAGTGGCTAAAGATCACAAGGATGGTATTCTGTACAATAAAACTTTGGCCATCATGGGGCGCAAAAATCCCCAAAATGTATGGATGTAGTGACGGGAGCAGGTGGGTTTTTCTTATCCGGCTAGAACCCTTCGCTAGAAATACCACTATTTGGCAAAGGCAGTCTCTTTTTCCTCGTGAATTGTTTCTTGGATTCGGCATTGCACAGAGGTGCGCTTGATTAAATCAACTAATATGCCACTTGAAAATATTAACAGGGCTTGTCACTGAAAACAAGCGAAGAACAATGGAATTATAAAACTAGAGCATTCACGTAAGCATTTTGCTTTAATTGGGGGATTTTATGCAGGCTTCGTTGGCTAAAAAACTCAGTTTAAAAAGAATAAAAAGTTTTGGTCAACTGAACTAAGTTTAACTCATTAAGTTGTTGCCATTCAGAGGAAACGTATATCTCTTTTGTGAGACCAAAATCAAGATTAAATGAATAAAAACGCTGTGCTTAAAAAATAGTTCAGTCCTGCTCGCTAAAGGACCCTAATTTGCAACATACAGCATATAGAACTAAGGGAAAGTGATTTTAGATTTGTTTTTGGATAGGAAAAAAGCGGGAGAAATTCTGGGGGCTTAAGGGCGCACACACGAGAATTTCATACCTTCGTCTGGACAAAAAGTAAATAGGGCCTTTTACGAAGTTTGATTTGCAAGAAACTATTTCATTCTAGGCCAGTGATTTCGCCTTGAGAACAAAACTGTTCATTTAAGTTTTCCATTTACATGTAGTTGGTGGCTGGTTTATTGATTGACTCGCTCTGCTAACACCGTCAGTGTTTTTAATAAATTAGTAATAACGTTAAACAGAGCAACGGTGGTAGACAAACGAACTTGTCCATTTATGTGGCGCAGGTTAAATCTGATAATTTTCTCCCCGTTTTGATCATTAGGAGTCAGTTTTTAGTGATTCTTAACAGCGGCTCCGTGTGCAGCACGCATTTTAGCAAGTATATCAGCGGTCCTCTGCATAACGATGACGTGAAATCACCAAATTTGAGGTTTTAATGACAACGTAAGTGTGTAACAGAGAATCTTTCATTCTCTATTTTCACTCTGAAACCGCTGGTACCAATTTATTTTTAGGATACTTTGCCCATTTTGTTGGACATGAACGAGACTGACTTATGATAGAGCCAAGATATATTTTGATGTGACGTTTTCGTCTACCGTCGCCTTCGGAGATCTTAAACTCCATAATGGCTGTTTGTCAGTAACGGCCAAGATATGAACACTTCTCAGAGCCACCTGCACCCGGAAGATCGAACGCAACAAACAACTACTGACGCCTAGAACGTGATTTACGTACGCAAGAAATGAAAAGTAAGCAAACCCAACATGATTTCCAATAAATATCACGTAGTGCACCGCCGTCATAAACGACATGATTACAGGTCACCTTTGATTAAACTTGTCTTGATGGTTTACGTATAATATGAAGATGTGAAAACGAAAACAAAAGGCGCTGATATTGACAATAATTCACTGTCAGCTTTCGGCCAGTCAGAGAAACGTAGTGCGTTTTGTAGACAGTGTGTCTACGCCTGGTTTCATCTGTCAATTCATGCACGGGTTGGGTGAGTGGGTGACATCACATATGGACTGATAGCGGCAGCTAGAGACGCCTTTACATGCTGACGTCCGATCTCACCCAATAGAAGTGTAAAACGCCAATGAACATATTCATATGACTTTTTTATAGGGAGCGAAACCTGACTGTTCTGGTTATTAATTATAGCGAATTTTACATCAAGAAATATCCACTGCTCGCGGTTAGCAGATTAGCTAGTCGAGGCGATCAGTGGTTACGCGTACGTTATATATTGCAAATAGCTCACAAGCAAAAGTAGAAAAAAGAAAGAAAATGTTAAATAAATAAATAACAACAAATCCAATTTAATTACGTTTACAAGCATGTACAATGCAAATATAATAGCTGCGAGTTTTCAAGAAATTTTTCCTATTAAGTCAGGTAAATCAATATAATCATGCAATTAATGTCGGACCACATGCAATTAATGTCGGACCTTTGAGAAATTAGAAGCTAACCTTGACTTCACTGTATTATTTGTTATAAACAGCTGCTAGGCTAAATTCAATACAGTCGACTCCCGATAATTCGAACCTTGAACGGAAATTGAAAAAGGTTCGAGGTATCGGGGGTTCGAGTTATCAGGAGTTCAGAGGAGTTTCGCAGCAATGCTTTATGAAGACACAATGCAAAATGTACCCTAAACCAGCGAAATCTGAACTGGACTGATACGTTTCGTGTAATGCTAAAAAAAGGACAATGATTACAAGGCTGCTATAAATAAACTCACTGCTGTGACTTGTCAATTGACAGACGTGGTTCGAGTTCTCGAGGTTAAAATTATATAGAAAATGACCTGAAGGAAACGAAAACTGTTTCGAGTTAGAGGGAGGCTCGAGTTATCGAGGGTTCGAGTTATCAAGGGCTCGAGTTACTAAGGGTAAAAAAGTTACAGTAAATGTGTGAAATTTCGGTTCGAGTTAGCTCCCTCAGGTTCGTGTTGGCAAGATTTCGAGTAACTGCGATTTGACTGTATCCACTGACGCAAGTTGAATGCAGCTCAATTTGGATTTTTATGTATTAGCAGGTGTCATCAAATTCTACCGTCCGGGAAAGAGCAATTTATCCGCTCAAAAAGGGGAAGCAAGTACAATTTTACAAAAAAGCGGTGCGCTAATTGATGGTGTAATGAAATCAATATGCATGACGACAATTACTAAACTATGGCATCAAACGTTAAAAGTGTTTTCCTGTGTGTTGAAAATTTTAGTACTGCTTTTTCATTTTAATTATTCAATCGATAATTTTTCCTACCGTTGAATTTGCTCATTTGTTGGCGATTGGTTTCAAGACATTCATATGCATGAGTTCAATAACAGTCAGATAACATAAGCCGTTTAAAGAGATTTCATATTTATGGAAAATTGGTCATACTTGATTGCTCAATTCTTCCATTGACGTTTTTTCCTACTGTTGAATTTGCTTTTTATGTCGGCGACCAAACAGGCGATCTATTCCCCCCAACAACTCAGAAGATATTTTCGTTAGTTAGTTGCAAGCATCAGCAAACAGCTGTTTAACTTTCAGGAATTATGGTGGGGATTTAGAAGAACCAACTCAAACGAACAGAGTTGTGGGGATAGTTTCTAAAGAAACTGGTGCTGCGTCGGTGGGAAATTGAAACACAAGAAATTGGATAAATCAAACGAGTTGATTAAGTAAGTTATACCACCGTAAGGTGAATGGGAGGTGCTGACGTTTCGAGCGTTAGCCCTTCGTCGGAGCGAATGAGAGGATTGTGGGTTACGTACAATTTCTATAGAGAAGTTTGGAGCCATGCTATTGGTGGAACCATAGCAATGTGTGAATGGAAGTGAATAAATTAGATGAATGATTAAATGAATGAGAAACGTTCTTGATACCGTGGGGATTAAGAGAACCGAGCTGGAAGATAAACTTCTGTTCTAGGTTTTTACGAACAGAGGCCTTGAACACAAGCTGCCTGTATTATATTCAATAAAGTTGCTTTTGTTTTGTATTTTTTGGTTTTGCTTGATACGATTTCAGTAGTCGATAGTTCCTTATTTTTCGCCGGTCAGGATTAAATGGAACGAAAAGACAGCAGTTCGTAATACGGAAAAAATTCTTGAAACTTTTCATTCTTGAAACTTTCGTGGAGAACGGACGAAAAAAGCTACACCTGATTTTAAAGGCAACTTGATGCAAGACCTTTTTCCACTTTCTTTGTCGTTTTACAGGGAACGAATGGGGAGGCCAAACATAGACGAAAATAGCCGAAAGTGAATTAGTTTTAATGCAAAAGCGAACGAAAAGAGAAAGCCAATATCGTCTAACATTTCCTGACACAACACATTTGCAATTACAAAGCAAACTGTCCCATGTTTAGTTATAGAGAGTTAGTGGATTTTGCCATTCAAACCTGACATGAAAACAGGGAACAGTTTCTAGACAATTATGACGGGTTGCTTAGCAGAGAAATTCAGTGATTTAAAATACTAACGTTTCAGTTGTCTCTCGATCGAGAAAGATGTGTTTTCCTTATATCACGTCCTATAACCGGGTCTGGAAACTGATAGCTGATACGAATACTTACCGAGAAAAACCACTAGAAACTTTCCCGTACACCGTGCTTTTTCAACCAGCAAGGCACTGCTTTGCCAACCACCTTCAAAATGTCACGTTTTCTACAAACCTAGTGAACCTATGACGGTTTTTAACCATGTGACGCCGGCATAGGAAGCTGACACAAACACGGTTGGAGTAAAGGTCCCCAACCAATCAAACATTTGTTATCCTCTGCCAGGAAAACAACCTTAAATGGCATGCTGATTAACAGAGATGAGCCGAGATTAAATGACGTGCTAGCACACAATGGATCTACTTAAATCTAATGAAAGTTTTATTGATACGACTAATGATTTTGGACAACATCGGAACCAATTTCACTGCGCAATTAGCACCATTTTCCAGGTAAATTAATTCCCTTTTAGCAGGCAAATATCCAGAGCAATAAAATAAGCTTTTCTTTATTTTTGATTTAATCTTTAAAACCTATGACACGAATTTGCACTAAATTGACGAAGAAAGAAAAATATTATATATATACGAGTGGGCAACCACGAAACAGGCTTGTAGGAATAAACCTGTAGTTTGTTTGTGTGTTTTTTTCTCCCGCAACAACTACTTCGCTCTACGTTCACGTATTGAGCACTGTTTTACGATTAATCAACTTTTACACTTAATATATATATACATGTATAATACTGTTAAAATAAAGCGTGGACGGACAACTTCTGACGATCAGAAGTTAAAAATTTAATAAAAACTTTTCGGTCAGAGACCCTCTTCAGTTATTACAAAGGTCTCTGACCGAAACGTTTTTATTTAACTTTTTTACCGTCAGAAGTTGTCATCAATGCAGACCAAAAAATAATTTTGTTGTAACAAAGAAGAAGAATTTGATGTTATGATAGCTGTATTTTTCCGCCAGTCACAAGCAAACTAAACAGGAAAACGTTCATGAGTGGCTAAAGATCACAAGGATGGTATTCTGTACAATAAAACTTTGGCCATCATGGGGCGCAAAAATCCCCAAAATGTATGAATGTAGTGACGGGAGCAGGTGGGTCTTTCTTATCCGGCTAGAACTCTTCGCTAGGAATACCACTATTTGGCAAAGCCAGTCTCTTTTTCCTCGTGAATTGTTTCTTGGATTCGGCATTGCACAGAGGTGCGCTTGATTAAATCAACTAATATGCCACTTGAAAATATTAACAGGGCTTGTCACTGAAAACAAGCGAAGAACAATGGAATTATAAAACTAGAGCATTCACGTAAGCATTTTGCTTTAATTGGGGGATTTTATGTAGGCTTCGTTGGCTAAAAAACCCAGTTTAAAAAGAATAAAAAGTTTTGGTCAACTGAACTAAGTTTAACTCATTAAGTTGTTGGCATTCAGAGGAAACATATATCTCTTTCGTGAGACCAAAATCAAGATCAAAAGAATAAAAACGCTGTGCTTAAAAAATAGTTCAGTCCTGCTCGCTAAAGGACCCTAATTTGCAACATACAGCATATAGAACTAAGGGAAAGTGATTTTAGATTTGTTTTTGGATAGGAAAAAAGCGGGAGAAATTCTGGGGGCTTAAGGGCGCACACACGAAAAATTCATACCTTCGTCTGGAAAAAAAGTAAATAGGGCCTTTTACGAAGTTTGATTTGCAAGAAACTATTTCATTCTAGGCCAGTGATTTCGCCTTGAGAACAAAACCGTTCATTTAAGTTTTCCATTTACATGTAGTTGGTGGCTGGTTTATTGATTGACTCGCTCTGCTAACACCGTCAGTGTTTTTAATAAATTAGTAATAACGTTAAACAGAGCAACGGTGGTAGACAAACGAACTTGTCCATTTATGTGGCGCAGGTTAAATCTGATAATTTTCTCCCCGTTTTGATCATTAGGAGTCAGTTTTTAGTGATTCTTAACAGCGGCTCCCTAGCTTTTGTTTCCTTGGGGCGGACAACTTAACACCAGTCAAGTAAAAATAATGTGACCTTTCTTAACAAAAAGGCGTCCAACAACCAACAAAGATGTACCAGTAACAAGCAAAATACGAGGATACAAGCCAACGCTGTATCGCAAAAGGTATGTGCGCTTATAGAAATAGCCGAAGTTTTATATGCTTGGTATACGTGGCCTAATCGTTGTGAGCTTCGATGTGCTGTTCTGATGTAACTGAATCTGATTGGTAATCAGTTAATCAAACCAACCAAATTTACAACTTTTAAGATATCTTCCCATAATCACTTTACTTTAGAATCTGAAAGAAGGCCCGCCATTCAACAATTATATCAAATAACTGCATAAACATATATGGCAAAAGGGCTAAAAAAAAAGAGCATTTGTAGCAAAACTGAAATCGACGAATGCTCTTGTCTCTATCGCAGCAAGTTCCTGTTTTGTCCTTGCTTGTGGCAAAACATTTATTTCACAATGTCAGCTTTATTGATCTAATATAAGCGTTCCCAGTCATCAACAATTTGTCAGATGAATTTCCACCCAGACTTACAATCTAGTAGCTGGAAAAGGAGGCTACGAAAAACGAGAATAAAAAGCTTCCGGGCTAATCCGTTGTTAAGCTGTGAATTAAATAATTTAAGTGTTAACAGATGAGAAGGATCAAACATCAAAGCAGTTGCCAGGATGTGAACATATTCTCTAAATTGAATAGTTGCCTAACTGAAGCCGATATGTAAATGTCATTACACACAAATAATTCCCTTTGAAAGATGTATCTGTAGTTCTTGACAAAAATATCCCCGAAATCAACAACCATAACATGACCAGCAAAAATTGAAGAAAAACAACATTCTTAAATCGCAGGCTTTTAAATTCACAATATAAAGTAGATTACAAATTAAGACAAAAAAGAAAAACTTGCAGTTTCAAGAAAAAAGAAATAATGAGAAATGATTAAGGTTTCCTACGGAAAGCTCCGAGCAGGCATGGCAGGCGGTATCCTTCCCGCTCGTAGCGTTGGTCATATTAGTGGTAGTGGTAGTGATAATGGTAGTGGTAGTGACAGTGGTAGTGGTAGTGGTAGTGGTAGTGGCAGTGGTAGTGGTAGTGATAGTGGTAGTGGTAGTGACAGTGGTAGTGGTAGTGATAATGGTAGTGGTAGTGGTAGTGGCAGTGGTAGTGACAGTGGTAGTGGTAGTGGTAGTGGTAGTAGTAGTGACAGTGGTAGTGGTAGTTATAGTGGTAGTGGTAGTAGCAGTGGTAGTGGCAGTGGTAGTGACAGTGGTTGTGGTAGTGAAAGTGATTGTGGTAATGATGGTGGAAGTGGTAGTGGCAGTGGTAGTGGTAGTGGCAGTGGTAGTGGTAGTGATAGTGGTAGTGATGGTGACAGTGGTAGTGACAGTGGTAGTGGCAGTGGTAGTGACAGTGGTAGTGACAGTGGTAGTGGTGGTGGTAGTGGTAGTGACAGTGGTAGTGGTAGTGATAGTGGTAGTGGTAGTGACAGTGATAGTGGTAGTGGTAGTGATAGTGGTAGTGACAGTGGTAGTGGTAGTAGTAGTGGTAGTAGTAGTGACAGTGGTAGTGGTAGTGTTAGTGACAGTGGTAGTGGTAGTGGTAGTGGTAGTGACAGTGGTAGTGGTAGTGGTAGTGATAGTGGTAGTGACAGTGGTAGTGGTAGTAGTAGTGGTAGTAGTAGTGACAGTGGTAGTGGTAGTGTTAGTGACAGTGGTAGTGGTAGTGGTAGTGGCAGTGGTAGTGGTAGTGATAGTGGTAGTGGTAGTGACAGTGGTAGTGGTAGTGGTAGTGGTAGTGACAGTGGTAGTGGTAGTGACAGTGGTAGTGGTAGTAGTAGTGGTAGTAGTAGTGACAGTGGTAGTGGTAGTTATAGTGGTAGTGGTAGTAGCAGTGGTAGTGGCAGTGGTAGTGACAGTGGTTGTGGTAGTGAAAGTCGTTGTGGTAATGATGGTGGAAGTGGTAGTGGCAGTGGTAGTGGTAGTGGCAGTGGTAGTGGTAGTGGTAGTGATAGTGACAGTGGTAGTGACAGTGGTAGTGGCAGTGGTAGTGACAGTGGTAGTGACAGTGGTAGTGGTAGTGGTAGTGGTAGTGACAGTGGTAGTGGTAGTGATAGTGGTAGTGGTAGTGACAGTGATAGTGGTAGTGGTAGTGATAGTGGTAGTGACAGTGGTAGTGGTAGTAGTAGTGGTAGTAGTAGTGACAGTGGTAGTGGCAGTGTTAGTGACAGTGGTAGTGGTAGTGGTAGTGGTAGTGACAGTGGTAGTGGTAGTGGTAGTGACAGTGGTAGTGGTAGTGACAGTGGTAGTGGTAGTAGTAGTGTTAGTGACAGTGGTAGTGGTAGTGGTAGTGGTAGTGACAGTGGTAGTGGTGGTGGTAGTGGCAGTGGTAGTGGTAGTAACAGTGGTAGTGGTAGTGGTAGTGATAGTGGTAGTGACAGTGGTAGTAGTAGTGACAGTGGTAGTGGTAGTGGTAGTGTTAGTGACAGTGGTAGTGGCAGTGGTTGTGGTAATGATGGTGGTAGTGGTAGTTGCAGTGGTAGTAGTAGTAGTGACAGTGGTAGTGATGGTGGCAGTGGTAGTGGTAGTGATAGTGGTAGTGGTAGTGACAGTGGTAGTGGTAGTGGTAGTGGTAGTGACAGTGGTAGTGGTAGTGGTAGTGACAGTGGTAGTGGTAGTAGTAGTGGTAGTAGTAGTGACAGTGGTAGTGGTAGTGGTAGTGTTAGTGACAGTGGTAGTGGTAGTGGTAGTGGTAGTGACAGTGGTAGTGGTAGTGGTAGTGGTAGTGACAGTGGTAGTGGTAGTGGTAGTGACAGTGGTAGTGGTAGTGTTAGTGACAGTGGTAGTGGTAGTGGTAGTGGTAGTGGTAGTAGTAGTGGTAGTGGTAGTGGCAGTGGTAGTGGTAGTGACAGTGGTAGTGGTAGTGGTAGTGATAGTGGTAGTGACAGTGGAAGTGGTAGTGGTAGTGGTAGTAGTAGTGACAGTGGTAGTGGCAGTGGTAGTGGCAGTGGTAGTGGTAGTGACAGTGGTAGTGGTAGTGGTAGTGATAGTGGTAGTGACAGTGGTAGTGGTAGTGGTAGTGGTAGTAGTAGTGGTAGTGGTAGTGGCAGTGGTAGTGGTAGTGACAGTGGTAGTGGTAGTGGTAGTGACAGTGGTAGTGGTAGTGGCAGTGGTAGTGACAGTGGTAGTGGTAGTGGTAGTGGTAGTAGTAGTGACAGTGGTAGTGGTAGTGGTATGTTAGTGACAGTGGTAATGGCAGTGGTTGTGGTAATGATGGTGGTAGTGGTAGTGGCAGTGGTAGTAGTAGTAGTGACAGTGGTAGTGATGGTGGCAGTGGTAGTGGTAGTGATAGTGGTAGTGGTAGTGACAGTGTTAGTAGTAGTGGTAGTGGCAAGGGTAGTAGTAGTAGTGACAGTGGTAGTGATGGTGGCAGTGGTAGTGGTAGTGGTAGTGATAGTGGTAGTGACAGTGGTAGTGGTAGTGGTAGTAGTAGTGGTAGTGGCAGTGGTAGTGACAGTGGTAGTGGTAGTGGTAGTGGTAGTAGTAGTGACAGTGGTAGTGTTAGTGACAGTGGTAGTGGCAGTGGTTGTGGTAATGATGGTGGTAGTGGTAGTGGCAGTGGTAGTATTAGTAGTGACAGTGGTAGTGATGGTGACAGTGGTAGTGATAGTGGTAGTGTTAGTGGTAGTAGTAGTGGTAGTTGTAGTGAAAGTGGTAGTGGTAGTGGTGGTCGTAGTGGTGGTGTAAGTGGTGGTGGTAGTGGTAGTGGTAGTGACAGTGGTAGTGGTAGTGGTATTGGTGGCATTAATAGTGGTAGTGGTAGTGGTAGTGACAGTGGTAGTGGTAGTGGTAGTGATAGTGGTAGTGGTAGTTGTAGGGAAAGTGGTAATGGTAGTGGTAGGGAAAGTGGCAGTGGTAGTGGTAGTGATAGTGGTAGTGGTAGTGGTAGTAGTAGTGGTAGTGGCAAGGGTAGTATTAGTAGTGATAGTGGTAGTGATGGTGACAGTGGTAGTGACAGTGGTAGTGGTAGTGGTAGTGATAGTGGTAGTGGTAGTGGTAGGGAAAGTGGTAGTGGTAGTGGTAGGGAAAGTGGCAGTGGTAGTGGTAGTGACAGTGATAGTGGTAGTGATAGTGGTAGTAGTAGTGGTTGTGGTAGTAGTCGTAGTAGTAGAAGTAGTAGCGTCATCGGTATTGTTAATTCGTTATTGCCGGTTATTGCTATTGTCATTATTGTGTCCGTTTTTTGTTTGTTTGTTTGTTTTTTTTTTTCAGATATCAGTTGAATAATGAGTGACACTTCGGACCCCAAGCCAGACCCTTATGAGGGCGGAGGCGAAACAGAAAAAAGTGCAGGCAAAACGTCGAGTTTTCCTAAGCGGTATATTGTGGCCATTATGATTTTCCTTGGTATATGCGTCCAGTACGCTCTACGTGTTAACCTGAGCGTCGCTATTGGTGCGATGTGCAACAACCACACAATTCAACAAAATGGTTTCACCATACAAAAGGTACTCAACTACCATTGTTTACAGCATAGAAAGCTTCGGTCCTCTGATCATTAACAACTGAACAAAGTAAATTAATGCTTTAACTAACGTTAGGCTCAGGCTCAGTGATTATTGGTGAATATTCACCGATAATCACTTCGCCTTCGGCGAATAATTCTTAACTAATCATATTGCATATATATTAGGGAATTCCTATTCTATACCTAGCTTAGTTACTCAGCTTTCGGTTATCACAAACTCTATATTGAAATTTAGTAGTCTACGACTACGTGTGGCTACTGCAACTTAGTAATTTTCATACGCTGTGCACTTTATTTTATAGTAACATTTACCAAGTCATAATGCACCACGTTTTTTCAATTTCTAACATTGACTTGAAAAGTCATTGTAGTTAAGATTTAAAGTTGGTCTCTGAGGTAATTGGGTCTGGAATGGGTGCATAATAAACTAGTTCAAACACTTGAAATCCCAGCATCCCTCGCGTGTCAAGTTTTCACTCTTACTTAACAAAAACAAAATGATGTATTTGATGTACTCGCAGCCACAAAAATGATGTATTTGTGTACATGATAATAAGAAATAAAAGGAAGACCATACCTTAAACCTTAGAAGGATAGAAGGGCTGGCTTCGTTTGCTACACTTAATCTTTTCTTAATATTATGTTGTAATTCGCTTCATAAAACGTGCACGAAATCTTAAGCGATCAAAGTGGCTCCATTTTCCCACTGGGGTAGCCTAGTGGCTCAAGGATTTGGAAATAAAATAAAATTAAAATGAATATCAATGTTTCTCACTTTGTTTTGATCATGATTCATGCTGAAACTGACCTCCCATTTGTTTTACTTAAGAAAGCAGAGTTTAACTGGAGCTCAAAGTTACAAGGTAAGCAACAGTGAGTACAAAAGTATAATTTCCAAAAATCCGAGACCGAAACTTATAAAATTTTCGAAAATCCGAGCCCGAGACCCTGTGCCAAAAAAAATCGAGCCCGAGACTCAATAATCGAGTGCTACTGTCATTAACTTGAACCAATAACACTCAGCTGGTCACACGTTTAGTTATCGATTAGGTATGATAACAAATCTGAGACTTCGAGACCTTGGGAAAAAAACCCGAGACTTCTAGACTGAAATAAATGCACTTTTTAAAAAAGAGACTTCGAGACTCTTCGCAAATGCTACAGAGATTTCGACATCGCATGAAAATTTTGCGATACCCACGATTTTGGAGGTACCATTTGCCGCCCCTTTAAGTGTAAGCGTGCCAAGAAATTTTACAGGCAATACAAAAGTATGATAATAAATGTCTTGTCTTGTTTTACCAGCACAATAGAAAGAGTAACGAAAACACAATACACAGGCATCAGGGGTACAAGAAAAAAAAGGAAAGAAAGGATAAAAGACATTACATTTTTTTCTGAAGCATCTCAGCGGGCCGGAATCCCAAATCCTCGAATCTGATTGGCTAATCGCGCGCTCGTAACCGGTCCAGCTTTTTACGATACGGACCACGGTCCGGATTTTTATCCGCGCTTTTTCGCGGCAAATTGGAATTGTTGCGAAAGTTTACAAACAGTTACTCGTAAACAACTTCCCGTGAAAATATGTAAGGAAAATATAAATTCAGAAGAAAATGGATTCAGACGATAGCGTACACATTGAAAGTGAATTTTACTACCCAGAAGAAGAAACCCCCAACGAAACGACGCGGGAAAAAAAGCAAACAAACAGAAAAAAATAAAAAAGTTATTTACCGGTCTAGGTCGGTCCGTATGGGAAAAAACTGTGCCCTTCGGCCTCGGGCCGTACTCAAGACCTCGGGCACAGTTTTTTCCCATACGGACCTCCCGCCCGGTAAATAACATACATGTACTTACATAATCAGCTACAGATATGTGAAGCAAAAGAATTCCTTCTAGCCTTGGCACTGCAGAATAGTTTATAATCTGTAAAAAAAGGAAAAACACGACACATTGAGAAAATAGCTACGTGGTCAGATGCCTGCGTATTTGGCAAGTCGGGCTTGCTCGTGAGATTTCCGATGTTTCAGAATTTTTGGGCCGATTTCGAGGTTTAGAGAAACATGCACCCGTTCTCATATTCTGAACCACCTTGCCTTACGCGGAACTATTATTGTCAAAGCCAGAAGTAACATTCAATCGAAGCTGCCGATGAGTGAGAATTTAAGAAGGATTTAGACATAAGAAATTTCGTGGGGCATCGGATAAATTGATGATAATGAATTTGTATAGCGCAGTTTTTCATATGGATATGTTCAAAGGCGCTTTACATCAATTATTCTATTAATTAATTAATTACAATCAAACTTTACAAAGGTCAACCACAACACCGGGGTCTACGTCCCCTACTGTTTTCGTACAGTGTTGTGGGATCATTAACGTCCCACACGAACACTGTTGTGAGACGGGGCCTACGGGTTTTCGACCTTATCCGAGAAGACTGGAATGTCTAACCATTTGCAGATGTCATAACAAAGGCAGCACATTCTCCTCAGTTATTTTAAGACCTTGAGTGTTGGTCCGGCCGAGGTTTGAACTCACAACCTCACGCTCGACAGGCCGGCGCTCTACCAACTGAGTTAACCGGGCGGCGGTTAGCCTACTCAGTTGGGTGGTACTATTGGCGACCAATTTTCTTAAGGTGTACAACGCATTAGTATCACTCAACTAGTGGACTAATGCAAATGCCGCAATCTGATTGGCTACTATAGGACTATCAATAATAGTCCTCGAGTAGCGAAATTCGTAACGCTTTCTTTCGTTTTATTCACAAATAGATATTTCTTCAACTGGCATTTGCTAACTTTATTATTGCCTTGTCTGTCCGACTAGTTGGGTGATACTCAAACAATTAGACTCTTCGCCCTCAAGGGCCACGGGTCAATAGCTCATTCGGCTGCGCCTCATGGGTTATTGCGGGCTACGCGCCTAATTGTTAAATATTCGGTTTAATCACCATTTGGCAGCTGTGGCGCACCAGTCTCTTAAAAGATCCACAACACAATATTCAATGTAACCATACATTAACTTGTTTGAATGAGTTAGTTCATAGACCCTCTGATTTTTTCCCAGGCACCATCCTTGGGGCGTTTTACTACGGCTACACTGTCATGCAGATTCCTGGTGGATGGCTCGGTCAAAGATTTGGTGGAACACGAGTGTTCGGGATTTGTCTGGGAATTGCTTCTATATTGACAATGCTCACGCCAATAGCTGCGAGAACCAGCGTGGCAGCGCTGATTACTCTCAGGGTGATAGAGGGTCTAGCTTTGGTAAGGAGAGCGTTCAAAAGTCAAAAGAGCCGGTTATTTAGACGAGGTTTAGACTGAACTTAACAAAACCGTTGTTTATTAAATAATTAGATTATGAGCTCGAGATTTCTATCACGCAGAGAAATCGAGAGCAAATAATCTAATTGTTTTAGTATAAATCTACTAGTCGTTCAAAACTTTGTCTTTTCTGGAACAGCCTCGACCAGTAAACTGTCTAAATCTTCTTCACGGACACTTCGAAAATGTGAAGAAGCGGCCGCCATTACGCTACTCACTATCTATTACAGAATAGATAGTGGGTAGCGTAGCCAATCAGAGCGCGGCATTTGTGATAGAACGCTAGTAGATTTATACTATATTGGATTAGAGCAGCTCCAACTTAAACTTTCAATCTCGTTTACAGAATAAGTAAATGCTTGCTCACTCAAAATGAATCAGTTTCATCAAATCAGTCGCTGATTGGTTAGTTACGAGCCCTTCCAAGTTTACGTTTGCCCTGACTTTAGTTGGACATTGTTTGAATAACCTGCCCAAAGGTTTTACCTACCGAGCAAAGATATTTGCCATCCCAGTTTTTGAACTTTGAAAATAGCTTCTTCGAAAGTCCTACCATTTTAGCCGGCACTAGAATCGTCCAAATTCCTCTCTTCGTCTTACAGACCGCTGCCACTAATTCACCCCCATTCCAAACCATTCCGTCCTCTTATTTGCGGAAACGTTTTCTTTCAGGTTAGAAATACTTAGAACAGCATTTTCAGAAATTGTGCTAAACCAACATTACGAAAAACATATTTTAGACTAGGGAAAAATTTGTAACAATGACAGTTTTCACCTCTCTGTCAAGATTTTAGAGACACAAGAAAATAAAAAACAGAATGATAAAAAATACATCAAAGTTTTCCCAACTTTTGGGTAAAACCTGGTGACTCAAATTCGAGCTATAACAATGAATTTGGCCTTGATTATTCGATTATAACACCCGAAAAAGAACCTCGTGGTAAGCTGTTTTATAATCTTTTTATTATTACTATTATTATTATTATTATTATTATTATTATTATTGTTGTTGCTATTGTTGTTGATCTTATTGTTACTGTTACTGTTTTTGTTATTGTTATTGTTGTTGCTGTTATTATTATTATTTACAGGGAGCTCTTTTTCCATGCAATCATGCCATTTGGAGTAAATGGGCTCCGCCTTCTGAAAGAACACGACTTTTCACTATTACTGTGGCAGGTAAGACACACGATACTAATTACACATGTGTCTTAAAAACTACTGTTGAAGTTCTCGTAAACAACGATCGTGGGAATGAAAAAAACTGGTCGTAACTAGCGCTGGGCCAGGTTGTTCGAAGCAGGATTAAGGTAACCCAGGGTTAGTGCGAAATTTAAACGCAGATACGAGAGCTTAAAAAGTAGCGTTTCGAATTTTACTTGCTATGACACCAAACATCCCAAGGAAAATCCCTGAAGCGCGTTTCTCGAAAGCCCCAAGAAAAATATGGCGCACTCGTTGTGCAAGCCTGCTGTTTTAACGAGTACTCAAGAAAAGAAAATACAACATTTTTTTTTTCTGGGAAGGTTCGATGGCAAAAACGTGAATTTTTGCTGCCCGAAATTGGCCGGGAAATTTTCGGGTCTTCGAGTTCTGACACAAGATAATGGACATATCACCTTCAGCTGTGGCATAGCATGCGGGTGCAGTTAAGAACTCCTGTATGGCCAAGTTACCTGAAATAGGATGCATGCACATGGCGTCCGCTTAGGCTTCTTGCCCAATCATTGGGGGACAGCCTGTTTCAAGCAATCTGTTTTGACAGTGGAGTTTCCTCATAGTGTGCTGGTAGATTGGACCTGCGGCGTTGAAACACAGCGTTAGCTACTGAAAGTAAATATTTGTAGAAGAGCAACGATGCCCAAGTACATAAAAACCGCTGAAGTGGTGGTCAAGTTGGAAGGATAGGAATTTTTACACCAATTGCTACTAATCTCGCATTCTGATTGGCTAATTTTCCGTTCTCGATAAGAGTCTAGACAACGCTGCTCGCGTCAATGTGTCACGCAAAGCAATAACCAGTCAGAAACGCTCATTTTGGGAATAAACCAATCAGATTGCGAGAACGTTATAGACAACGTCTGAAAAAAAAAACATTTCCTTTCAAGTTTTTTAACGTTGCTATTGTGGTAAAAACAAATTTTGACCACTGTGATGACGCGTACTCATTATCAATAAGAGTTCAGACAACGCTAAACCACATTCGATTTGTTAAATAGAGATGTAGGTCCACTGTATAAGGTTGCTGCAAGAGAAAATGAGAAAGAAAACATAACCCCGTCTAATATGATAAGGGGACAGAATCTATTTCTAGCGCGGAATCTATTTACTGTATATCTCTTTCAATGGCTGCACGGTTTCCCCTTGGCGCATTGAAATTACAACCACGAGATGAGAAGGACATCAACCATTGGTCAGTTAAAATAGTTTCTGGATGTAAAAATATATTCTGTCCCCTTATCACAGTAAGAGAACCCAGTAGGGAAGATGCGTTCTCTTACCTCTTTTTCTCTGACATCGAGGCCTCATCGCTAACACTCTAAAACTGAAAATGGTTGACAGTACACACTGTAGCTTGTATTCTGCACTTTGTTTGCTATGGAGCAAATGAAGCACAATTGTCTTAAAGTTCTGTTATGGAACAATTCATTGCAGCAAAACGCTAAAAATACATTTATGAAATGAGTTATTAAAGTACGTTCCACCACTGTGCGATAAAAGAAAAGCTGGCATTTCAACTGAAACATCAGCCCTTTTCCATAGCAGCAAAAATCCACTATTGTGAAAATACATCTCCTGTTTCAAACCCTTGTGTTTCTTAAAAAATAGCAACTGCTTACTACATGAGCAAGTACAGTACCGACTTAAAGTATTGACCCATAGGGACGCGGTTAAACCTCGTCCGCGTCCCTTCGTCCTGCCGCGAATTCACCGCGGTGGGACGAATTCCTCAACCTCGTCCTCGACGGACGTGACCGAACGCCGCGGCAAGCATGCCGCGGATTGCTGCGTTGAAGAAACAATAGGAACTAATTGCTATTGTTAAACAGTTGTTTAGAAAATTTGTCAATGACGGAAAAAATCTCTTTTAGTGTATGTGGCTGAAAATCATCTGGAAAACGGAACTGTCAAACTTTTAACGACGCATTGAGCGGATACGCGCGATCCTTCCAAAGTTGAACCAGTATTTTTTAACCCCTGTTTGTTTAAAGCTGCACTAGTCAGATTCATGATGTTGTGAAGAGTAGTTTCACTAATAAACTCACATTTCTCACCTGCATACACTGTCAAACAACATTTAAAACAACATTGTTTTTACCGATATGTTCATCGATCGTCTTTCTGTAACATATTTGCTTTACAGAAAGACCGTAGCTGACCAAAGCTTTGTGAACATGTTTCTTCTTGTAAAATACCGTTTTTAAACTCGAATCTTTTTTAAAAATTGCTTCAATTAAACTTGCGTTCGTTGAAATTATGGAAGGATTGATGTATCTCGCCGGGTGCACGCTGGATCAATCAAATCTGGATTATGGAAGCAAAACTTTGTGTAAAAACGAAACGACTGTTGTGTCCTGTTGGTTACCCTGGTCCGAGACGATTTCTGTCTTCCGTCTTTTAAATAAGATCGAAGCGGCGAAATGGATCAGTCAAGCTTTGTAAACTTCCGCTGTGAAATATGGCGTGCATCGCGTTTTATAGTACGAGGTAAAAGGTTGTTTTTCTCAACTCTCAAGTACCTTATATATTAAGACGTTAAAGTGGTGTTCATTTTATAGCGCGCGGAAGAGGCACTTTTACTGACACTTTTACTCCGTTTAGTACGAGGTAAAGGTTGTTTTTCTCAACTCTCAAGTATCTTAAGATTTTAATAGCGCGCGGAATAGAAATTCGGTGGACACAAAAATACATTTATTACAAACGAAGCTAAGGCGTGTGCACTAGACATACTCTCTTTAAAGTAATAATGATTAAAAATAAATGAATCGGTCAGAATAAAGACGTGAATTATATACAGATTGGCTGTAAACCCTTTGAGAATAGCGTCCCGGCACTCGACGAGAAACATTTAGTATAAAAACCAGCTTTCAGTTGATAACGTATAAAAACAAACAAATGTAGAACATTTTCGAGTTTTCAAAATTACTAATGACACTGACTACAATGAACGGAGGCGGTGTATAAACCAAATACACGTATGAAATCGATGAAATCGTAGTGTCGACGAAGCAACGTTGGTGGTCTGCCGCTTCGAGGTAAGGCCCGGGTCGCACTGAGACCAAGTTTTCTAATTGTTGAGTACACGGTCAGTACAAACAATGAAGAAAACAATTACGCATCGGTTCCACTCGAAAAAATTTGTGGTCGCACTGTTGAAACAATTGCAAACATGATGCTAATGTGTTGACATAATTGTTCTTTGATATCGTATGTCATCAGTTTTGGCCCGAAGGCTTCCCGCTTTCAAAAAGGTAAACACAGGTCAAAAGTAGGAATTTGAGTGTACTTCAGAATGGTTTTAGACGATCTAGAGATATTTTTCCTCTTGTATTGGTACATGACATTTGCGATGACATCGGCGAACATGTAAAGAGCAGTAATATTATCGTGTATAGCACGTAATCGAGCCTTACAAGGTCAACTACTGGCAATGAATCGAAGACGTCTTATTCAAAGACGGCAAAGAGCTCGTCGACGTTTGTGGATGCTACCACGGCCACGAATTTCATGCTTTGATATGTTCTACAGAAATGGTCACATTCCAGGAGTTTATTTTAGGCAGCAAATGCGTTTGAATGGAAATACATTGTACACTCGATATGGCGAAGAGCACACAAGGTAATATGAGCCACAGCATTAGCTTTTACTTTACAGTGTAACGGCATTAGCGGAAATAATGATTGACATTTCTGTCGCCGTTTTGTTTGTTGAACTGCTTTTGTAGGGCTAAAAGGCAGTACAACGGCGTCTTTGAAGTTTTGTTGCGAAACACAAATTCTGAACGATACGAAACAAATCGGTCACACTGCAATCGTTACAGTGATGACAGACCCGGGTCGCACTGAGACCAATTCCAGAACAATTCTGTTTATTTAAGTGAAGAACTGTCAAAATTCTGTCATCACTGTAACGATTGCAGTGCGATCGATTTGTTTCGTATCGTTCAGAATTTGTGTTTCGCAACAAAACTTCAAAGACGCAGTTGTACTGCCTTTTAGCCCTACAAAAGCAGTTCAACAAACAAAACGGCGACAGAAATGTCAATCATTATTTCCGCTAATGCCGTTACACTGTAAAGTAAAAGCTTATGCTGTGGCTCATATTACCTTCTGTGCTCTTCGGAAAATGGGTCAATACTTTAAGTCGGTACTGTACACTAGCTTTAAGTAGCTCTTCAATAGACCTTATTTGCTTGTACATTTTGTTTTCCCAATACAGATCATGTAATGATACTCAGGAGATTTGATCCTTTGCCTTGTTCAATAAAAAGAGGGCATGCAAGCATGAATATGTCTGCCTGCACTCTTTTTAATGAAAAAGACACAGGACCAAATCTCTGGAGTATCATCACATGATCTGTATAGGGAAAACAAAATGTACAAGTGAATAAGGTCTATTCCAATGCTAATTTATTAAGTTGTACCACCATAAGGTAAAAACACCTCCCTTTTACCTTATGGTGGTACAGATAACTTACTTAATCAATTCGTTTGATTTACCCAATTTCTTGTGTTTCAATTCCCCACTGACACAGCACCAGTTTCTTTAGAAACTATCCCCACAATACTATTCCCATGCTAACTGGTATATTGGTACATAATAGGTTGCCCTGTGGGTACTATCTTATCCATGCCTCTCAGTGGTATTATGTCCAAGTATGGATTTGATGGTGGATGGGCATCAGTGTTCTATTGTTTTGGTAGGTACTCTTTACCTGGACACAAATGCATGAGGTGAAAATACTGAAAGGTGACTCCATCGTGAGACCATAGAACCAATTTATATTATTAAATAGATTTAGGCAAACCTAAAAGCGGAGCTCCAAACACAGTCCCTCCAAAAATGATTGAAAACTTGTAGAAAGAACTCATCTTTATGCTTATGTCCCTCCAAAAACGCTTGAAAACTTGTAGGAAGAAAATTTTTCCTCCAAAACCGCTATGAATAATCCGTTTCTTCAGCAAAACATTGTAGACTGCTGTAGACTGCTGGCTGTAGGTTGTGTAGCCGCGGCAAGCCGCGAAAAGCGCGCGAAAAACAAAGCCTCGTTTCGGTTTAAGACCTTCTAAATATCCCAGATGCTATGGCCGCCATGTTGGGGCAACGTCGTTCGTCGTCGTCGTCGCTAGGCGCACGCGCCCGCGAGCCATGCCGCTAGTCACGATGACCATGAAAACTCAAACGCATGGTTTTCTCAATTTCTATCCTCGCACGGTAGTTATGGGGCTCCGCTCTGCGGCTCTTCGAGCCGCTGTGGAGCTCCGCTATCAAGGCCATAAATGGTTAGCACCACAATAACTATTTCCCACTGAAGCTCAGAGGCTACATCTCATAAGCATCTTGTTCACAGTATGGAGAGAAAGTGCAAAAACATCATTGACTCAGGGCTCCAAGATTATTAAATTTAATTTAAAACTCGATGACAGTGCATTGAAAAATGCAACAATAATTGAATTTCCATAAACAGATTTTATCATTACTATTATATCTCTCAGTTAGTACGCGCGCTGTGATTGGTCAATTTAGCGGGCCGTACTTCACTGTACTGTATAAAGCAAGAAAATTGAGCACAATGTCACCAACATTAACAAATAAAACAGTAAAGGTCCTGTATCATAGAACTGCCCTGTACTTAACATCATAATTTCAGAGTGTACCTGAACTTGAGAACAAAAAAGCTGTGGTAGCCTGCATGGTATACATGTATCTTCCACATATTTTGTTCTTGTAACAGCTGACCTTGCATTTTTCCTGAAAAAGTACTGTAAATACATTGAATTCACCTTCAGTGATAACACCATTAATAACACCATTATTCATATAAATGCCATGGGATGATGACCAATGTGAAAAGGTCTAATTTACACTGCACCTGTCTTACTGATTTAACCATGCTATGCAAACATTGTCTTAAAAGTACAGTGAAGAAATAGTAAACACAGCAGCTGTGTACTGACTATCAAGTTATGAATATACACAGGAGGTTGCTGAGCTCGAAAGCATGTAGGAGAGCCTCCAGGGGCAGCAAAGAGCATCTCTAGCTTCTTGATTGCTTAGCAAACCTCCCAAGTCCATCCATAACTCGATGGTTGCACAGCTGCTGTGTTTACCACTTCTTTTATAACTTCTTAGTTTATAATAATCAGACATCAGTACACAACCCATGGGCAAACGGTTTGCACCTATTAGCCAATAATAGTGCGAGCTTCTGCAAACTATGTTATAATATATGGTATATCTTTCCCTAACTATTTAGGTGCTATTGGTTTGTTATGGTTCTTCGTATGGCAGCTAGCCATCCATGGTTCTCCCTCTGACCACCCCACCATTACACCTGAAGAGAAAGACTACATTGAAGAAAGTATAGCAAAGCTTCCAAAAGCACAGGTAAGACCTGAAAAAGAACTGAGCCAGTCTTCAGTTCAAGAAACATGCAATTTAAAGTTGACATTAATAATTATCAGAAAAGCTAAGTCTACAATCTACATGTTCTTAAGAAGTGCCTGTGGATAAAGTTTAGCCCAATTATTCGCCGAAGACGGTGGAATTTATAATTTACCGGTGTTATTTGGTGGACGTGTTCATGATCTGATGAGGAACTCATTCACACCTGAAACTCACGGAATCTGATAAAGTATACTTACAGTAAACTCATAAACTAGACACACATTTCTTCTGGATAATGGACTAAAATTTGTAGGATAAAACAATCCGAAAAGCAGTTTACCTGGTACTTTAATACCTTGTTCGTGGCTTCATCAAAACGTTTCAGTGTAGACTGAGAATTATGATGATGTTGATTCTTCGGCCAAAATGAAGTTGAACCACTCGATCTATAGTACATGTAAACACGTGTTATATTGTATGTTTAAGACAAACCATTATTTACGGTTCTTAACGCTTTTTAAAATAATAGATGTACACACCTGCGGGCCAAATATCTCCATGAATGTTTGTCTCAATTTGTAAAAATCTAAACGTCCATGGCATTGAATAATTTTCACGGAATTAGCGAATGTTTCATTCAAAACAGGCGCCATGGTTTTTATTTATCATGGTTTGTGCCGAAGTGGATGCTTAGCAGCCCTGCCTTACAGTCGATTGCATCTACCCGTGAACGCACGCGCTCAAAACATGTTTTCACGTGATGTCAAACGTCTGAGTTTCAGGCGTCAAATTTTGAAGTTTTCCCGCCCAAATGTGAAGTTATCCTTCTCGGCACTGCTCAAAGGGAAGATGTTTTCAATATCAACAAGGAAGAAATTATCAAAAAGGTGTCCCACTTTCAAGCGATTTGCGGAATCAAGTAAAAGAACTTGCGCAGGATTATTGTTTTTCAGAAGTTGGGAGAAGATTACGCATCAGCAAGGGTGCAGTTTCAAAAATCGTTAATCGAGGGAACTTCACATTTGGGCGGGAAAACTTCAAAGTTTGACGCCTGAAACTCAGACGTTTGACGTCACGTGAAAACATGTTTTGAGCGCGTGCGTTCACGGGTAGATGCAATCGACTGTAGTTCCATAGTCACACAAGCAGCGGTTTTCTACCAATCAGAATCCACTCAACCGAATATTTTGATCACAAACTAAAACAATAATAATCAGAATTATTTTCATAAGTGTACTGTTGAGACCAGTTTCCAGAGAACCCTCTAGCTCAAGACTTAAATAGTTTTCATGCCTCGAGAAAAGGATGATTGGCTCCCAGGAAAACAGTGAGTCTTGTTTGCACCTCTGTTTCTTCGTTCTCGCGCTTCAACTTGTTTTACAACGTTTCAAGGGCGACTATCATAGAACAATCCGTCTATAGACCGACTCTCTGTTTTTTAAACACCAGAGAAGTCGTCTAAAACGTTTGGTACCTCCACCGTAGGAACAAATTAAATTGACGGGAACTTCCTTGAAATGAAGACAAAATACCGGATAAGACCTAAACAAGCATTATCAAGAAATGCCTCCTCGGGATTGAAGTGCTTGGTGGCTTATTTCTATTTCCAAATTTATGACGGAATTTAAGATACAGTGCACTAATTTCCTCTTACTTAACACGCTAAACACCTGTGCATTTCTTGTTTGAACAGTTTAGTTTCGTTTTATATTGTTTCTTCTTTCTTTCAAAAATAATGCCAAATTTGTTATGGAAAAGATTATTATTCATCGTGGTAACGTCAATGATAATATAAATTAGTTCTATGGTCTCACGAAGGCCACAGCCTGAAGAAGACTATCAATGAGCAATCGAAACGTCGCGACCACCACCCAAGTGACTCCATCCTGAGACCATAGAACTCATTTATATTATCAATTATTTATCTCGCATTCTCTATACTCTTAGGAAGTCTGTAGTCTATAAGCCCCGGCGTCGATATAAGCTTGCCTGCCATAACCATTTCAATCTTACAAAGTGGATTATTTCTTTATATTTTGCAAATTACAGTAAAATATATATGCCTTTTATATTTCGTGGTTTGTGGCGAATGAATAAATGTATTTAGTATAAATACTCAGGTGATTATAGGTTAGCAGCCAATAATCATCTCGACGAACAAAATGGCTGCCAGTCGTTCTCGAGCTTTCGATGAAATAAATTTTTTTCGCGTTGTACAATGCTTTTTTCTTTTCTTTTTTTGATATAATTACCTGTGTATTTGTACTAAAACAATTATTCATGGAAAGTGAGTATTGGTGAATATTCACCGATAATCACTTCGTCTTCGGCGAATAATTGTTAAATAACAATACCATAAACGTTACGCTCACATTGACGTGCTAAGTTTTTACAACACCTTTCACGTCGATTCATTGACTGTGTGGAGCTAACGTTCTTTTAAAACATCGAACCACTTGTTTCCATCCAACAGAGAGGCAGGGTACCATGGAAATCCATTTTTACGTCACTTCCTGTCTGGGCAATCATCACAGCCAACTTCACAGCTGACTGGGGCATGTACACTATCTTGATCTGTCTTCCGAAATATTTCATCGAGGTCATGCACTTTGATCTCGCAAAGGTAAGCATATTATTTTCTTATCATTTCAGTGGAGAATTGAATTTGGTGCGATATGCTATTAAGATGACATCAAATCTCAAACAGCTGAACTGTTCCCATGAGTAAAATTAGAATTTCGATAATAATTAACAATTAGACCCGTAGCCCCTGAGGGCAAAGGGTCTAATTGTTTTAGTATCACCCAACTAGTCGGACAGAAAAAGCAATAATAAAGTTAGCAAATGCAAGTTGAAGAAAGATTTATTTGGGAATAAAACAAAAGAAAGCGCCACGAATTTCGCTACTCGAGGACTATTACTAAGTGATGGGGAGGGGGGGTGGGGAAAAAACAAAAAAAAAATTCATGCAAGGGAAAATGCCAAAAAAAAAATTCATGCAAAGAAGAAGGTAAAAAAAAAATTCATGCAGAAGGAAGGTCCAATTGTGACTTTTTCACACGTAGTAAAAAAAAATTCGTGCAGAGGGGTTGACCTGAAAAAAAATTTTCCTGCAGAAGCAGTGAGCGAAAAAAAAAATTCGTGCAAGCTGAAAATTCACCACCCCCAACCCCCATCACTTTTCTAATGGTCCGTCCCTAATAGTCCTCTAGTAGCGTAGCCAATCAGATTGCGGCATTTGCATTAGTCCACCAGTTGGGTGATACTAAGCCCTCTTAGTTTCCAGTCCTGCTCCTGTTCCCTGGAAATAACCAGTTCACCTATATCTCACTCATCCTTCCAGTCCTTAGCAGGCTCTGGGTATAGTACCATAGGCTCATATCAGCTCTACTGAGGTCCCAAGAAGTGTCATTGTTGAGTTTGTGCTAGTCGTGTTCAAGGTTTCTATGAAAATGTTAAGGTCCCTTAACCAAAAGTATGAAAAAAAAAAAGATTGTTTATGTAATGGATATTATTTTTATGCCGTCTTAGTTAATCTTGACGCAAAAATCTGCCGTACCTTGGCCATTTTGGAAAACACAATATTAACCCTTTCACTCCCAAGAGTGACTTAATAGATTTTACTCTGCCTAACGCCAGACGATTTTACTCGTCAAATAGAGACCCCTTGGGAGTGAAAGGGTTAAAAACTTTCTCCCTTAACCCTTTCACTCCCAAGAGTGACTTTATAGATTTTACTCTGTCTAACGCCAGACGATTTAACTCGTCAAAAGGAGACCCCTTGGAAGTGAAAGGGTTGAGCATCATGATGTAGTTAAGAAGGTAAGTATCCATTTGTATTTCGTTCATAAAATGATACTTTCTTTTTCATTTCTCAGACAGGATTTTTGGCCGCCTTGCCCTATGTTGTAAAAGCATTTGTGGGTCCAACGGGTGGAGTTCTTGTTGATTGGCTGATAAAGAACAAAATGTCGGTCAGAAATACAAGGAGGTGCATCTTCACTGTAGGTAAGAAAACCAACCTTTGTCCACCATCAAAGTACCTTAATGTACCAGGTAAAGGGAAAAGGTAAGAGACGGACCATTAGAAAAGTGATCGGGGGGGGGGGGGGGGTGGGGAGTTTTCAGCTTGCACGAATTTTTTTTTCGCTCACTGCTTGTGCAGGAATTTTTTTTTCAGGTGAACCCCTCTACACGAATTTTTTTTACTACGTGTGAAAAAGTCACAATTGGAACTTCCTTCTGCATGAATTTTTTTTTACCTTCTTCTTTGCATGAATTTTTTTTTTGGCAGTTTCCCTTGCATAAATTTTTTTTTGTTTTTTTTTTTCCCACCCCCCCCCCATCTTTTTTTTAATGGTCCGCCCCTAAAGGGTAACGGTAAAGGGGCCACTTTCCTAACTTGCAGCTTGTAGCTGAATTACGGAGGAACCAGAGATTGAGATCGGACATCGGCATAGAGAAGGCGCCTCTGGCAGCCGCCTCAGTCCATGAATGATCTCACCCCACCCTTATGCGCATGACATGACAAAGACAGCACATTTCACCTCAGTTATTTTAAGACCCTGAGAAATGGTCTGGCCGAGGTTTGAACCCACGACCTCCCGCACGGGAGTCCGGTGCTCTACCAACTGAGCTAACCGGTCGGCGGTTAACCAACCATAATTGTAGAAACCATCAAGATATATATCGACTGAGATGTTAGAGATCCTTTTAAGATTACAATGCAAGAATAGCTGTTGTGGTTCAAATTTGGTTTTCTTTTGTTTTGGTTATGGTAATTTGATTATAAGGAGATTAAAGGAAAGGAAAATAAAATTTGAACCAAGGATAAAACTGAACCACAACATATCTCAGTTCCAGCGAAGTGTATGCTGTAACGTTTTTGTTGGATTTGCTTTGAATTGGTACGATCGGTATTCTGATTATTGACTATGGTATCTCCAGCTTTGTTTTTCTGAAGAAACACAACGTGACGTATGACACCGCTTAGGTTCGAAACCCAGAGCACCTGATTTGAGCTCGGACATGCTCACCACTACACTATCATGTCCCTTCAAATTAAAAAAAAAACACGTCTCACATTTTACAAAGAAATCATTCCTCTTTTGGAAACAGGGTGCACAACTGCCTCGATCTTTATTCTCATAACCGGATATGCCGGTTCCCCTGGGCTAGCTGTGGCCTTCCTTACCATTGGTGTTGGCATCACAGGACTCAACGCTTCCGGTTATGCTGTGAACATCCTGGATATCGCGCCTCAATACGCTGGCGTAATTATGGGAGTCACCAACGTTTTTGGCGCCTCGCCTGGATTCATCAGCCCTCAGATTGTCGGCATCGTCACTCCTAATAAGGTAATGGTCACTATCGTACGAGTTTAGACAAGATTTGCAGAAAGTAAATATTTGTATTGATAAAAAAGGATAACCCGGAATGGTAATATACTGAAAAACTTCACTTGCACTCGACCGTATTTATGTGGATAACGGGGAAAAGACTGTATTACGATTTGAAATGTCGTTTGGGCAAAAAATTCATTTTTGGTTACTGCGTTTTGCAAAAGTCACCATTAGTAACTTTGGATTGCTCGCTGTACAAACCAAGTAATATCCTCTTTTGGTTGTTGGTGCAAAGTTGTAAGGCATAGACACATTTTGGATTAAGTTAGCTAAATTAAAAAATAAAAACTCCTCGTGAAAACCCCCAGATTTTAAGCTTTTTTACTTTGAGCCTTGGCACCCAGTCCTTCACCACTGTACCCAGAGTAGCTTTCGTCGCCCACAAATTATTTGAGATGGTGGTTCAAACATCGTTAGTCAAAGCGAACGACTTTTTAGCTCAAAAATGAGTGGAAAGTTCACATTCTAGTGCGTATATCGGTTGTATTGATACGCCGATCTTTAAATTATTTCCTTAGTACCTTGCTATCCAGCCCCTCACCACTGTACACAGAGTAGTGTTTGTCACCCACTAATTTATTCAAGATGACGTCTCGAACATATTTAGTCACTAACGGCAATTTTTGAGTCCAAAAGTTGAAGAAAAGTCCACATTGTTATACATTTATCGTTTGTTTCGTATATCCTCAGACCGCAGGCGAGTGGCGAATTGTGTTCTGGATCACAGCTATCGTGTACATCATTGGCATTGTCATCTTTGGTCTTTTGGTGTCCGGAGAACTGGAACCATGGGCCGCTGGGACAGATGAAGATGACAGCAACGAGGAAGATAAAAAGGCATCTGGCGAGGAAGAAAAGGGGGACAAAACACCGGAGGAGGAAAAGAAGCCGGAAGGGGAAACGCCTGAACCAAAAGAAGAAGAGAAACCGCCGGCTGAAGGAAAACCCGCAGAGTGATCTTAATTAAGTCAAATAACTATATCGACTTAAAATGTTCGGTCTAGAAAAGCCGTTTAAAAGGAGAAATCGTTCTGTTTTTAGATTAAAAACTGTTATCAGTGGAGGCCCTGATAAAATTAAAAACAGATAAAATCAGAATCAGATTCGAAAACTTTGTCCGACTCATTCTTATCAATTTCTTCGAACTTAGTGACTCTCCATTTATCAAAAAAGCCGTTAAAATTAATTGCACGTTGAAGTAGTCATCTTAACTGACATTTGTTGCTTCAAGTTTTTAAATTTAGAATTTGCGCTGAATTTTACGATCCCTCTTCCGGAGAGGGAAAATAAAACACAGACAATGCAAAAATATAAATGCTGACCAAGGCGGTAAATTATCTAAGAAATCTACCTTTCAAGGGACCTAGCTTCCATCGCGAACAAAGTCAATGGGAAGGCACGGCGTTCAAGAAAATTATTACCAGAAAGTGATATACAGAAAATGACAATATTGGTAGACACCCTTTTATTTGCGAGCAGAATTGTTATGGTCCAGTTGAATTTAACCCGGACAAGTTATCGCGTACTTGGCTTAATAATTGCCGTGTAATTATTCATGTAGTTTTGCAGTTGCTTAGCTATACAATAGTTGATCATGATTGACCAAGAAACCAGCGCTAAGTTCGCAACCAATCTCAAGCAAACATCGCAAACATTGCAATGCATTTACTATGTTTTTTTGACCAAAGTAGTGTAGTATATTTACGGATTTAACCAAGGATTCATTCAGATTGAATCCGAACAACAACCATGACATTCACACTTCGTGCTTCATACAGAACAAGAACTCTACATGGGGG
The DNA here is from genome assembly GCA_949710005.1 of Ricordea florida. NCBI lineage: Eukaryota > Metazoa > Cnidaria > Anthozoa > Corallimorpharia > Ricordeidae > Ricordea > Ricordea florida. The sequence goes on along the minus strand of OX453287.1, from coordinate 6,829,511 downwards.
GTGGGGAGGGTATAAGTATTATAAACAATAACAAACACTACAAGTAGTACTTTCCGATTGCTTGCAGTTTCTTAGCTACATAGAACATTGACCAAGGAACCATGAAGACATTAATTTTGCAGCCGATTTCAAGTAAAACCACAAAAAAGTGGGATAAGTTCGCACGCGTTTCGCGCTTGGTGTTTTGATGGTATGTCTTTGCCTGAAGGTTTGAACGATTTTTTGGAACGCCAACATCTGTTGTCATTTCCAAAGGTATTGCTTTACTTTCATATGAATCAGTAGAAATCCACTTTACCATATTTCAGACTAAGCGGTTCTAGGAAAAGCGTATCATTAACACCCGAGACTGTAGAACTGTAGCCTTGTTTTAACGTAGCAAAGAAGTTTTCCTTCTAAGCTTCTCAGATATAAGGAGTATTAACTCTACTCCATTCACACTGAATGATGCTACATATTTTCTAGCTTGTATTCAAATCAAATGATTAAAAAAGAACGTCTAAATTTCCTGAATGTTTTCGAAGGAAAAGATATCTATTTATCTACATTACGTCTTTTTCTAAATATTTTGAGATAATATTAATCACTCGTTCTTTGCCCTAAAGCTTTGTGACAGTGGAAACCAAAATTCCATTATCTGGAGCAAACAATCTAACAAAACTCCCCTTTCACTGAGCATTTTCACAAAGCTAGTCAAAACTATAGTGCCTTCCGTGGGAACTTCATTGCCCAGTAAAGACATTATTTATACAAGGTAGCATGTAGCAATAGCCATGGGCTAATACACTTGTGGCCCTGATCGAATTAACCAATTCAAAGGTCGACCACAACATCGGAGTCTACGCCCACTCCTCTTTTCGAACAGTGTTGTGGGATCTTTAACGTCCCACAAGAACAATGCTGTGGGACGGGGCCTACGGTTTTTCGTCCTTATCCGAGAAGACTAGAATGTCTAACCATTTGCAGATGTCATAACAAAGGCAGCACATTCTACTCAGTTATTTTAAGACCTTGAGTGTTGGTCCGGCCGAGGTTTGAACTCACGACCTCCCACTCGACAGACCGGAGCTCTACCAACTGAGCTAACCGGGCGGCGGTCAGTCAATCAGCGTGCTACATAAGGTTGTGGCCATATATCAAACCGTCAGTGTCAAAGAGCGTATGTTCACGAGAAGTCATCTCAAACATTTTAACAATTGGCTTCAATTAAATGTCTTTCTTTAGGTGGGAGACTTAGGTTTTAAAATATATCGTCTGCAGGAATGCTCACTCGTTGACGTGGAACAGCTACTCGCTCTTGGGAACCCGGACACAAAATTTGGAAATATTTCATTGGTTGCCTGGCAGTGAACTAAAATGCTTGACTTACGAGCACTTCATATAGTACCTACTCTCGGTGTGTGCAAATCTGTGCTTATGCGCATGCTTATCATGAATTTTGACCAGTGAAAAAAAAAGTGATAAAACGCCCAGCTTATTCAGCTCATCTCCGGTGCAACATAATTTATTCACACGACTGACGTAATACAAAGAACACAAAGCATTCTTAACAATGGACCTGACTCTAACTAACAAAGAAAATGAATGAATTATATTACACCTAGCATGACCCGCTTATTCTCTTAGCTCGAGCATGTTTTCTTTGTATATATCTTTGTGTGTACAAGCGCTGTATAGCCTCATTTTGGTAAGGCTAGTTTCAAGTGAGTTGAAGTTCGCTCCGCACGCCTACATTCTTTGCCGTTTGTTTCCTGGCTGACTACTTACAGGGACCTTATCATAGCATTGCTTTAGATTAGTTCGATAAAACACGTGATAACAACAAAGTTACAGGAAATTATCTAAGTTACTTATTTGTTCATTAAATCAACATCCGTAACGAGACTCTGTGTGAATCTGACACAACGGAACCAAAAGGAAATATGAGGAATGATCAAGTCATAGCCTTAGTAATAATTCAGGAAGGGCTAGTACGTTTAATTGGTTGGCAGGTAGAATAGTTAATTAGCTAGGGATAGAGGCAAACCTGGGAGCTGTGAAAAGTTAACCCATGCCTAAAATTGTAGCAGGATTTACACTTATCTAATAGTGTTGTTAGTCGTTTTAGCGCTTACCTTATAACGTTACTAGCTGTTAATCTAGAAGGCGACTTAAATAGCAGGTGGAAACAGGAGAGGTGTTTCCCGCGTAAGCCACTTCACACACAACACGCTTCGTTTATAGCTCACACAGAGTTACGGGATAAACGGCCATTATAGGTCCGCAAGGCACACATGACGCCCCACTGTTGGCCTTCAACCATTATCCAGACACGCGGCCAAATTGAAAACCGCCCTCTTGAAAACACGCGCTTTGCGGGCCGCAAATGACTCCTAGCGGGCCGTTAATGCATTAACGGCCCTGCAGCTGAGTCCATTGCCTGTGAACGGGAAGACTATTATTTTTTTAAATATAAACTGTCTTTTTGCTAATCATTGTTACCAATCTTTTTAAAACTAGATTATATTTGACATTTTATTGTAAACAAAAAGGAATTTTATTTGGCTCTTGTTTAGCTGATCGTATTGTAGCAACAACTTTCCATATCATAGTTTCATGCTACATCTCTGTTAAACATTTTTTTCTTATTAAATGAATTTGTACGATTTGGCCTTGTGTATTGATAATAATGATAATCACATGACTTCTGTCGGTCATATAGTTTATTTGTGTCCCTCGTAGCATCATTTGCGCCCTTGCGCTTCGCGCTCGGGCGCAAATGATGCTACTCGGGCCACAAATAAACTATATGCCCTCCAAAAGTCATGTGATTGTCCTATTTAGTTTGCTTGATTTTTTTGGTAAGTAGACATCTTAGCAAAGTTTAAGTACTGAACAAGATAGCTCCATCTTTTCACAATTATAACGTCCAAAGATTGTATATTTTTTTGGGGGATTTTAGTCCTCTGTGGTTTGGCAATGTCTGGACGACCACAAAGTTTTACTTATGTTCAATATTGTTCACAAATTATTTTTTAGCAACAACTTCATGTAAACAGTGGCATTTTTTCATCCCATATAACTTCGTGTTTATCATAATTTAACGTGAGATTTTAGTGTTGATGACAACGTGGTATGGCTTTTATAATGATAAATAAATCTTATTAGGGTCAATTCTAAACCTATCCCCAAATATGTTTGCTCAAGCAATACACTTATTCTCCCATAATAATAAACTCTACCAAAAAATATTACATTTCACTATTGCCAGACTAAAAAAAAATCGATGTGACAGACTTCCATGATTGCATAGTAACTGCAGAGTGTTATTCCACCAAGATAGATGCTCACTGTCCAATCTGCAGTCATAAATTTTGATATCAACCTTAAACAACTTTACTGGGATACAGCATGTCGTGTTGGATCTCAACAAATCCATGCTCAGCCTTTCTTGGCGGCACAATCTTGGCATACGAGAACTGCAATAAAAGAAAGATAGTTTCGTAGTTTTGGAATTATTATACTTTGCTCAGGTTGTTACTTGACAAACCTGGACTAACACAGTTGCTACTAACCTCGCAATCTTATTGGCTAATTTGCCGTTGTCGATAAGAGTTTTTACCACAATTGCTACTAATCTCGCAATCTGATTGGCTAATTTGCCGTTGTCGATAAGAATTTTTACCACAATTGCTACTAATCTCGCAATCTGATTGGTTAATTTGCCGTTGTCGATAAGAGTTTTTACCCCAATTGCTACTAATCTCGCAATCTAATTGGTTAATTTGCCATCGTCGATAAGAGTCTGGACAACGCTGCTCGCATCGGTGTGTCACGCAAAGCAATAGCCAATCAGAAACGCTCATTTTGGAGAATAAACCAATCGGATTGCGAGAAAGTTATAGACAACGCTTGCTCTTTCTTTGTGTCACGATCTTGGTCACGCTCTGAAAAAAACATTTTCTTTGAAGTTTTTTAACGTGGCTATATTGCGCCTCGTGAGTCCACAACATTTTGACCACTGTGATGACGCGTACTCGTTGTCGATAAGAGTACAGACAACGCTAAACCACATTCGATTTGTTAAATCTATTAAAAGGAGCCCGTGATCCATACTGGTCATAGGCTGCATCACTTCCATAGTCTTAGCTATGTTCAGAAAGACTAGTTACCATTAAAGTACAGCACACAGAACTTGAGCTTGTGGGAGAAATGCGGATGGATGGTTAACCCAAATCAAAATGAAAATGTATCCCAAAAATGCTGATAGTTTTTGGTTGACGAAGAATGTATCTTCACCAAACAGATCAACTTCAGACTTCAATATGACCTTTACTAGGAGAAAAACGTTTAACAGTAGACAGGGCCGCAAATAGCAGTTACTAATCTAGGCGTGCCATGTTAAAAGAGAGAAACGGGAAGGAAATATCATAAATCAAAATAATTCGTATTACTATCAGATATTTCACAACAATCGTGTTACAACTAATGAGAGCGAAACTGGAATTGATAGAGAGTTAAATAGCATATCTGTTTCTAGAATCCGAAATTCGTGTATTCATAATCCACCTTTTTTGATAAGAATTCTCAAGGCAGAATTTAGTTTCCCTTTGCAATTATTGTTTTATTGGGGGTAGCTCGGCTAATTGGGAAATGCATAATATCTATCCCTTATTGACCAAGTGTAAGGTCAAAATACCTGAATATTGGCCTAGTTCTTTCTATGCATTTTTATTGATGAGACGATAGGCCCGTCTTGCTCATGCGATCAGGTAGCCAATCAGAACTCAGGATTCTCCTGATCGAGTGGACAAGATAAGCCCAACTTGCTCGTTCGATTAGCCAATCAGAACTCAGGAATCCCCTGAGCGGGCAAGATAGGCCCAACTTGCTCGTTCGGTTAGCCAATCAGAACTCAGGATTCCCCTGAGCGGGCAAGATAAGCCCAACTTGCTCGCTCGGTTAGCCAATCAGAACTCAGGATTCGTTTCATCTTGGCCGTTCGCGGAACCAGCCATATAAAAAATATGAACACAGACTCCTGATGTGAATAATTTTTAAATCTTTACCTCGTGTGCGTAGTCGATCCACGAGCCAGTGTTGATGTAAATCAATTTGCCAACCCTGCTGTTAATCTTTTCTCCTCGCCACAAATGTGTGTGACCCAGGACCACCACGTCCTCACCACAACGAGACAGAAAGTCGTCGAAATTTCCCAGGGAGCCCTTCAGCAAACTGAACGCTTCACTTGAACCAAACTGTGAGCAATGCAATCAAAATTTAAAACGTAGAAAGATTAAACAAGAACAAGTAAATGCATATTTCCCGGTATTCTCAGGCTGCTATATAATACTTAGCGCGAGAGTTTACCTCGTGAAACACACCCTACAAAGTAACCAATGTTTACCACCCTGTAAATAACATATATATCTCTCGGACGCTGAAGAAGGCCTCGACGCGTTTTTAAAGCATTATGTTAAATATAGCACGCTTCTTGCAAACTGTTCTTGTGTTTGGTAACATCCGCCGAAAATTGCTCTTTTTAGCGCATGTCAACTTATACTTAACAATTATTCGCCGAAGGCGAAGTAATTATCGGTGAATATTCACCGAGACAAAGTTGAGGTGAATATTCACCGATAAACACTGAGCCTGAGGCGAATAATTGTTTAAGTATAAATACACAGGTGATTATTTCAAAAACATAAAAGAAAAAGCATTGCATTTGCACAACACGAAAAAAAATTATTTCATCAAAAGCGCGCCAACGACTGGCAGCCATTTTGTTCGTCGAGGTGATTATCGGCTGATAATCCGAGATAGCGAACCAATCAGAGCGTGCGATTTTGTATAATCACCTGAGTCTTTATACTAGTGTTTGTTATTGTCAGGAGCTAGACAATTGGGGGGAATATTATTGTAACAGGGTCCAAGTAAGAAAAAGATTGATGTTGAAACAACATAATATCTTCACAAAGAAAATTTTGGAATAAAGTAGTTATCCTATTACTACGCATACTTTTTCAACAGCGTGCTTCAAGTATCTAGATGTAAGAAGGTCAGCCATTTTGATGGAATTTCCTCCCTCTTGTAGAATGTGCTCGTTTGCGAAAACTCTTCTCTTCAGTCCCGCTACCATTAACGACTCTGTAAACTTCCTTTGCAAGGATTTCTTTGCAAGTATTTCTATAATTGACGACCCGATGACATCACGAGGAAGCCCGCGCAGAGTGGCACGTGTAACCGATTGGAGAATCTGAGTACAAACGTAAGAACAAAAATTGAATTGCAAGTGAATTCAGTATTTTATAGAAACTCCTCACCCAAAGTCATTGCAACTTGGCTTCTATCATGCTAGTGTAATTGCTACAGGAGTAAGTTTTTTTGTCCATTTTTCTTCAACCAAAACTCACATGCCCAAGGATTTTCCAGACCCCATGGTATTATTCATTACTCGAGGCCATTATGCTCCGGTAGGAGTGAAGAGGTTTAAGTAAGTTATTCACGGCATTATTCACATGGTGTTGATACTGAGCCAACCAGATTGCTCAAAATGCAAAGGTTGCTGAGTTGTCACAAACGAATAAGAAAAATTAACTCACCTGTTGTGATTCACTCATTGAGGCATCAGAAGTCGCCACTGCCCTGGCAACGTAATAGCCAATGGGCTTCCCCTTCAGAGTGTTGCTAGGATCTGTAACAGAGTAAGTGTTGAATATGTCCCAGTCATGACCATGCGCAAAGCGTATCCGATACTGCTGACCATCGTCACCATTGATGACGTAAATGAGAGTACCCTCTATGAATTCGACTTTACGACCAAACAACTCCTCCACCGTCCCGGCATCTATTTCGTGGTCATGATTTCCCCTGATGTAGAAGACTTTGACGCTGTATTTCTCAGCGATCTGGCGTACGGCGCCGATAAAATGCGAACATACCTCGTTCTTCTTCCATTTGACTTTTCGATCCTGGTTTCTATCTGGAGTAACACTCAGTGGGTCTAGCCACATCTCGAATATGTCGCCAAGTAAGACGAGCGTATTTAGAGTATTCTGCACAAGAAAAATTGGGAAGTAATTCAGTTTACTAATCAAACCTAAGTATTTAATACAAGGAAGTTAAAGTGTTCAACGCAATGAGTGATGGGGATAGCCTTCGAAAGAACTTTGTGATGGAACCAGTCACGGATGAACATGGATGACAATGTCAAATATATGGTCTTTCATATATTCACTTGCATTTCTTCTCCATCTACGGGTATATTACGAACTCACAACATGACCAGCTCCCAGTTGGCTTGATAGCTCAGTTGGTAGAGCACTGCACCGGTATCGCAGAGGTCATGGGTTCGAGTCCCGTTCTGCCCTGAATTAGGAACAGGCTTTAATTTAACAGCTGCTTAAGCTGTGGACATAACTGCGATGATCAATCAATGTCATTGCAATGTCCACATTCGTTAATAATCTTACATCACTTTAGAGAAATTTCATTAGCATAAGAGATTGATTTAATGGACCAACTCTCACGTTTATTAAGGATGGTAACAAAACTAGAGAGGGTTCAAAAATTTATTCAAACTCGACCAGAGGGCTTGCAGATTTGTATTGTTTGGGTAACATGCAACCGATTCTGTTAGTTTCATCTAATCAGACTTATTTTTTTAACATACCAATGATCGAGAGGATTTCATATCCGCCAAAAGAGTTTGATAACAGTCAATTTCATACAAGCACTGAGATACTGGATGCGAAGACTCGCATTTTGTCAAATCAAATGTATTTTGTTAAGCATGGATCGCGACTTATCTAGAAATCTGGAGTCATTGCTAGTTAGAACAAACGCTCATCGACCAGTGTCCGCAGATATCTGAACGGTTTTCCAATTGAAGACATCAGAAGAATAAGTTTACTAACAAACAGGTCTAAGACTGGAAATTGCCCCAGCTTTTGAGGCTTCAGCGAAAATCAAACACAGATTCTTTAAGCAACAGCCAATCATATGACGGCTTCAAAAGCCAACTACCAATCACAACAAGGCCTTATTTATCAAGAGCCAATCACTTCAAAAGTCCACTAACCAAAAGCCAATCCCATCCCAGTTTTACCAACCAATCACAGAGTCGACCAGAAACCTAGCGACCATCAGCTACCGTCACATAACTTACTTGATTCGATGACTTTTTCTCAGGCTGTCAAAACGTCAATCAATTTCAACAGCAACAAAACCATCTACATCCGAGCAATCGAAAGTCTCCAAGGATAGGTTTCTACTTAGACTCCGTTAAATAGCTGGTTTAGATTTCGCCCAATTTCCTTCTTTTACCTTTGCTACACTCTTCAGTTGCTCCATAAAAATCTTCAATCTCTCCTTCAAGTCTTTGCTCCACTGTGAGTCAAGATGAAGGTCACTCATACAGATGATCAGGTTTTTGATCGGGTCGGTTGGATGCGGCATCTCACGCACCACGACTTTTTCCTTATCAGTACCCACTGGCGGATGGTAACTAAACATGAAATACAAAAAACTTTCGCTTTAGAGAGTTCTAACTTTACAATGCCACATAAGGGACGGACCATTAGAAAAGTGATGGGGGGGGGTGGGGAAAAAAACAAAAAAAAATTAATGCAAGGCAAAATGCCCAAAAAAAAAATTCATGCAAAGAAGAAGGTAAAAAAAAAAATTCATGCAGAAGGAAGGTCCAATTGTGACTTTTTCACACGTAGTAAAAAAAATTCGTGCAGAGAGGTTCACCTGGAAAAAAAAAATTCCTGCAAAAGCAGTGAGCGGAAAAAAAAATTCCTGCAAGCTGAAAATTCCCCACCCCCCCCCCATCACTTTTCTAATGGTCCGTCCCTAACCAGTGGTGGTTAGTTTGCTAGGTTTCAGTCCAAGTATTGCGAACTTGGCACTCTTGGACTACGTGAGATATGACATTTATGATATGGCTGGTTCTGCGAGAGGGCAATATGAGACTAATCCTGACTTCTGACTGGCTACCCGAGCCGGCTAGATGGGCCTATCTTGTCCACTCGGGATTTCCCGCTTTGTCCCGCGAAGCAAAACAAATCAGAATAACTATTTAATAAATCCTTTATTGACCAAGCTTGTTTTGTCAAGATGGCTGGATATTGGCCTCGTTCTTTTTGCATTGTTATTGACCTCGACAATAAACACGCAAAGAAAGAACTCGGTCAATATCCAGCCGTCTTAACCTCACGCTTGGCCAATAACGCATACATATTACTGCAATGACGTCTAAAATACTGGATACATATTTGATACCTTAAAATATCGTAACCTTGTTGTCAAAATGTACTATATCAAAATAATGAAAATTTTTTGTAATCTGATTGCCTCATTATATCGGGATTTTCAACAGTGCTGGGGATTCTGGGAAATCCTCATCCTTGCTTAGTATGTAACGGTCTATTTGTCAAATAGAGTGTATGCACATAATGTCACGGCATCCATGTTGGTGTTCCCAAACAAAGAAAAGGCGGCCATGTTGGTGTCCCAAACTGATCCTCCAGGAATTAAGTTCTATTCTTATGCAAACATCTTCTTTTGTTTCCGTTTAAAACATAGACGCTGATCATGTGAGTGAACACGCTCTATAAAGTTACACCGTCACTTTGATGTGACTGACATTGCCTCAATGTTATACACTAAAACAATGATTCTCTTCAGTCTCGGTGGATAAAGTCGCAGATCTTTAACTCGACATTCAAGTCAGTTTCGGTAAACATCCACCCTTAACAAATCAAATGAGGTTTAGCGTTGACCGTTCTCTTATCAACAACGAGTATGCGTCATCACAGTGGTTAAAATGTTGTACAGACAACGCTAAACCACATTCGATTTATTTTTTGCCATTACGTCGGCGTCAAAGAGAATAGGGAGCTTACGAATCGACGACATTTTCACGACGACGACGCTGGTTCACGTCTTCTGCACCATGTCGCCGTCCTGTAAGTTTATTACTTACGATTCGTAGCAAAGACGACGACATCGTCGCGGGCCCGTGTAAAACTTTCCATAAGTTTGTTTGTTTTTACTTTTCAATAGCGGAGTAATGTGAAGCAAAGTTGGCAAACATCAGAGAAAAGAAACCTTTCACTTCTTTACTCTTATGGGAACAGCCGTATATAAACGAACAAGGATTTTCCACTTTAACCGCTAAGGTGACAAATCAGTAAATCCAGAGCGTTGCACTGAACTACGAAATGTTCGATTTGGACGAGGAAAACAAGCAAAGAAGAATGCGTGACCTATTTTTGTTTCCACAAGAGGATATTACCCCTTTAGCCCAAGTTGCTTAAAAACTGCCGGCGGCTAGTTGACGAGATGACTGCTTACAACGTTTCAGTTTTAGCTCTGCTATTTGATACACGTTCCCAATGTAGACCTGTAATACTCTAGTGAAACAACAATAACACTCCGAATGCTTGAAAAGGTCTAGAAATACACTATAATTCAAGATCAGCAAAAGAGAACACAATCTACTGGTGCAAGTACTTTTTAGGATGTATAATAAATTGAAGAAAAACTGTGTTCAAATACTAAAATACACAAAATATATTTTGCTGCAACAATAACAGTAGTTCTCTTCTTAGTTCTGTTTCGAAATATTGACAGGACTTTTTAAAAATATAAAACATCTTTTCAGTCCTTTCGAATTCACGTTACACTAAAGAATCTGTTAGACCCCAATCAAGAATGATTAATATGAAACAGCTTTCATACAACACTTTGCTTTCACTCGCTGTTTCGCTCTTCGCTTCGAGCTATCCATCATGCGTTATCCTGGGTTGTTACTTGAATGAAACTAGCCAAAAAAACAAAACCATATGTAAAGAACTTGTTGCTAATGTGATAAGTGGATTATCTAGCCAAGCCACTGAATGTATCCAAAGAAAACTTGCTAGATAAGCCTTACGTCCTGCTGAAATCCACGACGCCGGCAGATCTCTCTTACCAACGTCGTCAACTTTGATGCGACGCCGGCCAGTGCTCACATAGGCATGCGCAATAGGCATGTGACTCAATCCAAAGGCGTCGTCGTGAAAAAGTCGTCATTTCGTAAGCTCGCTATTGTTTTTTTTTTTTTCTGAGCGTGACCAAGATCGTGACACGAAGAAAGAGCAAGCGTTATCTCTAATTTTCTCACAATCTGATTGGTTTATTAGCCAAAATGAGCGTTTCTGATTGACTAATGCATTGCGTGACACATTGACGCGAGCAGCGTTTTCTGGATTCTTATCGACAACGGGAAATTAGCCAATCATATTGCGAGATTAGTAGCAACTGTGGTAAAAATCCGCTTTGCAGAATAATCAGTATAGTTGCACATTCGAATTAAAACTGTTTTTCTTAGGATTAACATTTATTCTTCACTTACTTTGGTTGCTGTTTAAAGGTATTTTTGCTCTTTTCTTTAGACTTCCATACATGAAAGCACTGCTGAGGACGAATGGTATTCACCTCTACCACATCTTCGCGGGTAACCCTGCAATCCTTATCTTGATCGGTTATGGCTTCAAGCTCATGAACTCTTGTCGCCGTACAAGATGGCAAGGTCTTGTTAGCTACCAATGAAAATCACCCGCTATGGTGAGCAATCATGAAGCAAATTCAATATCAAGTGAAACTAATATGATCTAGGCTATCAAAGCAGGAGAAAGGTAAACAGCATCGATGGAGCTGCTTTAACGAGAACTGCGTGCCGACAGAAAAAAAAAGGAAGCTTCTTAAAGAGGTTTAACTAGTCGATGTATTGAAAATATCAAATGCTCTTTTCCTCAGAGGGATTCAGTTTACGATTTGTCGTTTCTCGTTACGCATATTACACTTTGAAAGCTGACTTATAGCCAACATAATATTACAGTCAATGTTTTACCCGATTTGTTTTCTACTTTTAACTTTTTTTATCATGTGTACCTAATATAACAGTTTGCAATTTACTGTGGATAGCCGATTAGCTCCGTCGATGAATCTCGATATAATTGCTTACCTATCCGGAAAAAAAAGAAAAAGAAAAATTCTCAAGCCAATATTGGCCAAGATCCTGTTTCGAGACATTATATGACTGTACACACCACGTACCCTTAAGGGAACATCCGCAGACCATGTCGGGATAGTCAACCATTTTGTCAAATATCTGGTTATCGTTCTTTTACACAACTTTTCAGGACTAAAGCACTTTTTATTACATTTGTAAGTACATTGTTAGCTGTTGCAATGTTAGCCGTGCTTTATTATGTTTTCACTGTATGATTTTAGTGCACGTTTTATCGTAGATTCACTTCTACATCGCTGTTGTGCAAAATAAAATCATTCGACACCGAGGAGAATTCTTCACTGACGATGTAAATTGGCCCTCTGTTCTGATTGGCTGATTGCACTGCCGTTATTTGGTTTGTCACGCAACGACCTCTTCGTTACTATTAAATTTTGTGCTCTTTTTTACTGTGAGCGTGAAATAATAAAAAACTTGTAAAAATAGAGTAATTCCTGTAACTTCGACCAACATATTGACAGTGAATCAATTATTATTTTTTGCTATTTTTTTATTTTATTTTGCTATCTCATAATCTTTCATTGCTCTTTACCTGAAATCAATGCTTTTTGATTGTCGCCTCAAAATTTTGCATGGGTGTTGAAAAGGCCCCAAGAGAAAGTGAAAACAATGCCTATGCAAAATTTTGGGGTGACAAACAAAGAACATTATGGTATTTCTGGAGTGGTCAATTGTAATAAGCTTAACTTAGTCATAGCTGCCCGCCTCGACTAGTTTTTAACTATTTGCGGGTAGGTACTATTTAGACTGCAACTGCCTGTTTTAATAAAGTGTTGTTGTTTGTTTGTTGTTTTGTTTTGCTTTTGTTTGTTGCAAAGGGTATTGCAAGTTCAAGTTTACTTGCCAGTGACTCTGCAGTATATGTCGAAATCCAAATTTTTATGTTATTATAAAAGCCTTGGCAAAGTGGTGTTTACCCAAGGCAATTTATATCTGGCAGTATTTAATTATAATTAACAATTAGATTATGAGCTCGAGATTTCTATGGGGTGATAGTTGTTGAGGCCGAAGGCCAAATCAACTATCACCTCATGGAAATCGAGAGCGAAAGTAAAAAATCATAATAAACAAATCATGTGTCAGTGAAAAAACACTAAAATACTTAATCTTTCTACGAGCGTCACTATTTTAACTCTGAGGGAGCCCAATGTCTATAAGCCTCATGGTTTCTTTTTGCGCTTCCTCACCACTTTCATTTGCTTTTGTGTAACTGTCTTGTTTTATCGTTATTTGTATTTTGTGGTAAATCAAATAAAGTTACAAAAATAAAGTTACGTCGCCATTTTGAAAACGATCTTCAACGAAGTGCTGTCTAATGGCTGATAGTCTACAGTAGCTCAGCCAATCAGATTGCTGCATTTGCATAAGTCTACAAATAGATTTTTACTAACGTAAAATATTTGTGTGGAATTTACCCCAAATAGACTGCATGACCATGACTTCTCGTGAAACTCGGACTAGTCGAGCCTCATTGAGGTGCGATTTATCATGCGCATGCCTGTCCAAGGCCCTGAGGATGTGTGGGTAAACATCATACACAGCATTCTTGGCGATAATGCAATCTAAGTGACCATAATCCGGGATCTTTATCCACTCGTAATCCTGCTTGGGGTGAGCCTCCTTAACCAGATGGTAAGTGGTCAGCGTACCCTCTGGCAGAAAACACTTGTTTTTCTCCCCTGCAGTAGAAAAATGAAACAAGACCGACTAAAAAATCGGAAAAAGTGACATTTCCTTTCAACAATTCCATCGCCAGTATAAAATATTGTTTAAATATTGCGCTCCGCTTTAAGTTTTACTTTCAAAGATAGTGCAAAGAAACACGTTAGGATAGTAATAAAAATAAAAATTAGGCTCGCAATACGTGCATGTGGCTACTGACGAACTGATTTGTGCAGGGGAAGGATTACTAAGGATGGTTTCAAGTTGTTGATGGTCATCGTTTTTAGGAGAACAGAGATAACCAACAAAGAACTGAACCTAATTCGGGCTGAGAAATCGCAGGTAGCTTATGCGAATGAAAAGCTGCAGATATTGAATATAGTAATTCTAGTCATCATGAACAAAGGTGTGAAGTCGATCGTAATCCGAAACTAGTCGGAACACTTGAAATCCCAGAATCCCTTGCGCGTCGGTTTTTCACTCTTACTTTCATCCCGATGACATAGTGGCCACCAGAAGTAGCCACAAAAACTGTGATTTATGTGGCCCTCACAGCCCTTACTTGGTATATGTCCAAATGGAGTGTTCTCCTTGACCTACATTTTTGATCATGATTAATGTGACGAATAACTATCGAACAAACCCCTTTTGCATCGTTTCTTTTTTTTTTTTTTAGATTTGCGCTTAGCATCAAGGTTTACAAAGCAAAGCAAATGCTTATCAAATTTATCAGCCTATAGTGATTTGCCGCTCTGGTAGAGTGTACATACTCAGAGCTGATATTAACATTTCGTTGCCCAGGAAATCTACGGCTCGAAAACAGTGCGAATTTTGTTCAAATTTGGAGCTCTAAATGTGCTGCACATCGAGAGAAAATGAGGAAAGAGAACATAACTCCGTCTGATATGATAAGGGGACAGAATCTTTTTTTAGCGTGAAATCTATTTATATCTCGTTCCATGGCTGCGCAGTTTCCACATGGAGCATTGAAATTACAACCACGGGATGAGAAGGACATCAGCCATTGGTCAGTTAAAATATTTTCTGGATATAAAAAACTCTGTCCCCTTGTCATAGTAAGAGAACCTAGTATAGAAGACGCGTTCTCTTACCTCATTTTCTCTTGATTCTGTCCCCTTATCGTAGTAAGAGAACCCAGTGCGGAAGATACGTTCTCTTACCTCATTTTCTCTTACCTAATTTTCTCTTGTGCACATTTAATTTGCTTAATGTGAAAACGCCAGCAAATCGTTTTCATCTTCATTCATTTCTTCATTTTTGTTGCTATGGTATGTTCTATAAAAGTTTTGCGAAGATGTTTTGTGTCTTGTCAAATACGGTCTAGGTCAATTACCTGCAATGAAAGTGATTGGTAGATCCAACCGCCCTATGTTTTGTAAGTAGACCAATGACTTTAGCCGTTCTTTCTTGTCAACATCCGGGAGATAAACATTCTCGCCCGAGGATGTCACCAGTCGCTTTTGCTTCATTCCAAGGCGAAGTTGATTTAAACACTTTGTGCTGATATAGCCAAACATCTCGTGGAGAATTTCGTGTGTCAGTGAATTCAGGTTTTCGTGTTCCCAAAGGAGACCATATATGAAGGTTATCCTGTTGATAATAGAGAGCTTTACATCCTCATTTTGGTCAGTTTATCTAACGTTATTTTTACCAAATCTAGCTGAATATCAAGTCAAATCAAAAACACAAATTAGGATCCTTTTCAGAATTTTTGTCAGGATAGAAGTCACAGTTTTGTGCAGCAATTCAGACCGACTTCATAAATGGCGGCCAAAAAGTTATGTGCTAATTAGACTCACTAGCATCGTTTTCATGGACAAAATTTAAAAGAAATGTTGCTTGAGAGCGAGGTTAGGAGTTTAATTAGGACATAAACAAAAGAATAATTTTTGGCCACCATTTATGCATTTGGTCTACAGAATGAGTGAACAAAGCGAGGAGAACGGGAGCTACAAACGAAAAGAATTTGAAGGAAGGAGAAAAATTCGAGAAAAAACTCTCGGAACTAGAAGGGCACTCGGTAGAGCGCATACCTCCGCCCCGCCACATATGTACACCTGATTTTACACTCATCTGGATCTGAGATCCGGAGTTTAATCCGGATAAATCCCAATTTTAATCGATATATCCTGGGTATATTTGCGACCTTTCCACCAAATTTGTTGCAAATCCGTTTATTAGTTTTTGCGTAGAACGATTAACAGACAGACAAACAAACAAACAGACAGGCGCGAAAATATAACCTCCTTGGCGGAGATAACAAGTAGAGAACCAAAAACCAAACTCAACCTACGTGAGACCGCTGGATTTCAACCCGCTGGCACAGGAAGTGGGAGACTTGCTCTCACCACTGCGGCAACATTGCTTATCACTTACTGGTGGTAATGAATTCCTTGACCATTTCAGAAAATTGTTAATCTTGGGCGGATCCAGGATTTTTCCTAGGAAGGGGTGTACCTCTAAGGAATGACGTAACTGACGGGTGAAGGAAACAAATTTTAAAAACGAAAAACCAATAAAAAGGTCATCTCGGGGGGGGTGGGGTGGGGTGCGCACCCCTGCAACCCTACCCTAGGTCAGCCCCTGTTAAACATAACTCACTCCGTGTCATTAAGAATCGTCGTTTCCAAAGTGTTTAATTTAACAATTATTCTCCGAAATTGTGGTGAATAGTGACAGCATATTTACCGAACTGCGAAGCAGCGAGGAAAATATTCCTAAGGGCCCTATTCGCTGAGATTAAAGAGAATAATTGTTTTAGTATATACCAATAAAGCAACCTCAGTAGGGAGCTTAAGCAAACACGACAGCGTCGCCGAGGATAACACAACTAGAGAAAAAATATCTCGAGGTGGAGAGCCAATCAGATTGCTCAAAATGCCAAGGTTGTTGGTGGTATATAATAATTAACAATTATTCGCCGAAGGCGAAGTGATTATCGGTGAATATTCACCGAGGCGAAGTGGAATATTCACCGATAATCACTAAGCCTGAGGCGAATAATTGTTTTAGTATAAATACACAGGTGATTATTTAAAAAAAAAAGAGAAAAAAAAGCATTGTACAACAGGAAAAAATTTTATTTCATGCGAACGACTGGCAGCCGTTTTGTTCGTCGAGGTGATTATCGGCTGATAATCTGAGATAGCGAACCAATCACAGCGCGCGATTTTGTATAATCACCCGAATATTTATACAAGTATATAACATTCACCTGTGGCACACAGAGCTCCTGCAACGTTCCTTATAACGGAAAAACGCCTCGCTAACATCTTTAGAAAACTTGTCAAAAAGCTGCTCCGTGACAAGCATACTACCATCAGCCAGTGGGCTTAATCCGGGGACTCCAAGAAGCTCGAGAGTTCCAGGGATATAGATTCCCGCCTTTAATTCATTGAACTCATTGGGCACAGGGTTGGCAGCCACTTGCATGGATACCAAACTCCTGATCTTTCCAGCGGTCTGTCCTCTGAGAAGCGCACCGTAGTTGATCAGCGAGCCAACGCAGTGTGCAACCAACTGAACTGTCTTCTGTAAAAATAATAGTATTTTTCTATTTAAAAACGTATCTTTTTTAAAGTGAAAAAATTGAATATCTCTTTTAACTGTATAATTATTTCAATAAAGTTTCAATTCCATGACCGCAATCTTAGAGGCAATACAATATTTCCTCTCATACTGAATGGTGCAACAGAACTCTTAAATTAGTTATGTTAAGTTTATCAAATAATGGTGCTGTTACTATAAGTCATGAAGATACAATCTCGCAAACCACAAATGTCTGGCCACCACTTGCGTTAAACCTTACTTCGGGGGTATTTGGCTCGTAATGTAAGGTGGAATTGCAGGTAACCAGTCGTATGGGGCTTTAAAAACGTTGAGTAAGGATATGATTGGAAGGTTTATACAGTTTTTGAACATACGTATATAAAGTTTTATTTTAAAACGCTCTATAATTTTTTTACAATAATGTGTAGTGGTTTTATTAATATTTGAAATTTAACATTTTTTATAACTTTTACCGGTAATTTAAACTGTGACTGATTTTTTAAAACGCCTTGGACAAATAGGTTTTTTGGCGTTATATAAATCAATGTTATTGGTGATAACGGCTGCAAAACACTTAAGTAGCCTACCTCTTGCGTGACTTCCAGAACTTTATCAATCAGGGCGGGGCAATCATACATGACGCAGTCATCCAATGTATAGTCATGATACACTGCCCAAGGCAGGTCACATGACGTGCGCCAATCCGCGAGCCACACGTCATACCTGAACGACATTCCATATCAAGACAATAAAGAAATGAACAAAAGTGTTTGTATAGTAGAGAGGATGAAATGCTCCATTTATATAAATGTAGATTTTTTTTGTTTGTTTTTTTGCTAATAATTATTACAATTGATTTATTATTATTATTATTATTATTATTATTATTATCATTATTATTTCTAAACTTTTGATGTACAAAAGCAAGAATACCCTTAATTAAGACATAGTTGTTTCATCAAATTGTTAGCTTCAAAATCAACCAGTCCTCCATATCTATTTGTTTCATGAAATTGCTAGCTTCAAAATCAACCAGTTCTCTATATCTATTTGCAGGTACAGAAAGCGAATTCCTACTCCTTTTAACTCTCTTTACATGTATATGATTTTGTTTTATTTCTTGTTTCTACTAAGACATGGCTTTAAGAGGCAAAAAATTTTGCGCCGTCCTGGGAAAGTTTAATAAAGAGCAGAAAGAAAAGGAGAAAACCGTATTTGAAGATAAGACAGCGATAGTTTTCCCTTAATAGTAAAAATGAATTGAAAATAGCTGTGAAAACCGAATAGTTCTTGTTTGTCGTACAACTTCTTCTGCGGGGACCATGGTCTCTACCTGTGTTCCACAAGGTACTCTACGAGGTTGGTCTCTATGCTGTCCAGTCTAAACGTGCCACTGCTGCTGCCAATGCCATGGAACATGACAACGGGCCCCTTGGTTCCTCCATTGTACCGCGTCAGTTGAAGTTCGACCTGATTAACGTCGAAAATCTTGTTAGTACACAAAACTGGTTCCCGTGACAAAATTAATAGGATCATAACTGATTAACATTGATTACAATGAAAGGTCAATAACTCAATCTATCCTAACAGGGTTCCGTTAAATATCGTTAAATATCTCGGGGGTCTCGTTAAATATCAATTCAACTTTTTAATACGGTACCTTGTCTTTAGTGGTACACTTGTGCACCTCTAGGTCAGCACGGTCTATTTTCAGGGGTCGCTTTCTTCTTGGAGGTGCATTTGAATAGAGTTCCCTCTTCTTTGATGGAACAGGACCATAAACCTCCCACAGAGTTTTCGCAAAGAAAGAACCAAAACGAGATAACCACTTCAGTTTCACCAGCTTGCTTTGCGTGTTTGTTACCTCTAACGATGCTAGCTGCTTAGCGAAGTTTGACAAGGAAATGAAGAGTTGCGCTTTGCCAAGAGGACTTCCCCAAAACCTTGTTCCTGAGTAGATCGTCACAAACAGCGTTGTAGTGTCCGCAAGTCCGATCTCTCCAATGTGATCTTTGCGAATGTACTTCACGCCGTAAAAAGCAAATTTCGCTCCCTTTGTACTTGTGAGAATCATCTTGTAAACCATCTCTCTAGTGTCAACACGGTCAGCGCTATGCGTGAACAACTTGAATTGACCTGTTGTGGAGTGAACATGTAATAAACAGAGGCTCTAACAAACTCACTTAATTTTATTTGTTTGTTTGTTCCTTGGTTTGTTTGGTTTTTTTTCTCTTAACAAAGGATCCCACGGCCTGAGGTCCCTTTAGGTCGCTGATTGACGAGTTTGTTTTGGCATTTTTATTTAAGAAATAGAAAACATGTACCGTGTTTCTATCGAGTTATAGAAACACGAGTGAAAGTTTGGGAGAACGAGAAATGCTGTGGGAACACGAGCCGCAGGCGAGTGTTTCCACAGCTTTTTCGAGTTCTCCCAAACTTTCACGAGTGTTTCTATAACTCGATAGAAACACGAAGAACATGTTTTCTATTTCTTTTAGAAAACACCGCGACGAAAAAAAGAAAAGCAACTTGTTAGCTTTGATTATCAAAATGTAAATTCTCTTTGCTCGCGTCATCATTACGTCAACAGCTCGTGCTAGTTCTGTGTTTCTATCGAGTTATAGAAACACGATTTCTAACCAATCAGCGCGCGTACTTTCTTAGGACTGTTTTCTAATATTCCTTATTCATTCTCCTGACGAAGACAACTTTTTCATTGCCGAAACGTCGGATTTTTAAAGCACTTTTAAGATTTTGATCCGTTTAAATTCTTGTTTAGATTAACTTCACTTTTTTATCATGTTAATCACAAACACTGATCAGCTAATCAGTAGTGATTTAAACATATATCAAACACGAGATACAGTGTTTCATCACAAATAAAACACCGAGACGAAAGATGAAAATACGAAGCGCGCTTCGTATTTTTGACAAAATTCCAGGTGTTTGATACGTGATGAAGCACATATCTCGAGTGTTTGGTATAGCTTCTCGAACGAAATTATTTAGAAGGAGAAATGAACGATGCAAAAACGAGCCGTGTTTCATCAGGTACTGTGCTTGATTTTCTGTCTTTCCTTTACGCATTATTGATGACTTAAGAAATCATAATGATACTTTTTAATAACAGGATTAAACAAGATTATGTTAACAAATTTATTTAAAACCTTTTG
This sequence comes from Ricordea florida, assembly GCA_949710005.1. Classification (NCBI taxonomy): domain Eukaryota; kingdom Metazoa; phylum Cnidaria; class Anthozoa; order Corallimorpharia; family Ricordeidae; genus Ricordea; species Ricordea florida. The sequence goes on along the minus strand of OX453287.1, from coordinate 6,809,048 downwards.
AGCCATAATGTTCCTTATAACTGTATGTTATACTACAGAGTGTGATCTATAGAAAACTTCTAAATAGGACTGTAGATAACGGTTTCACAGCTATTTAAGCTTGGTCAACAAATATCTGGAAAATTTAAAACAGTCAAGTTTTTTGCTAGTTTCCTGAATGTTCTAGATGATAAACGGAGACACGGATGACGAAGGTCCTCGGCAGTGGTCGATGAACACACTGCCTTCCAACCCGAATCAGTTGTCAAGGAAAACCAGCTTTACTGATTTTAGAATCTACAGCGTTAAGATTTTTAGCAGTTAATTTAGCCACTTTGTGTTTGGGTCTATGAAACATAACTCGCCTTGTGAAATCGTCATCGCCTCAGTTGATAAATCCGGACAGGTAACCGTGCCAGTAAGTTTAGCCGAGTGAGATGGATCCCAATCAATCATGCGTTCCACGTCATCGCACTCAATGGTAACAGTAAACTCACACGGTATTCTGCTGGTCGTCCCTCTTGCAGGCTCATAATGACCCACCATTTTTTCTGTGAAGCGTATGCCTGGTTTTTTCTTTTTAAATGCCTCATCGTCTAAAAAAGAGAAACTCAAGGGTGAACAGCAATAAATATAATAGAAATACGTGTATCGCAGTACCTACGTACTGTACGAAGCTCGGAAAAGGGTGACTCTTAGGGACGGACCATTAGAAAAGTGATGGGGGGGGGGGTGGGGAAAAAACCAAAAAAAAAATTCATGCAAGGGAAAATGCCAAGAAAAAAAATTCATGCAAAGAAGAAGGTAAAAAAAAAATTCGTGCAGAAGGAAGGTCCAATTGTGACTTTTTCATACGTAGTAAAAAAAATTCGTGCAGAGGTGTTCACCTGAAAACAAAAATTCCTGCACAAGCAGTGAGCGAAAAAAAAAATTCGTGCAAGCTGAAAATTCCCCACCCCCCTCATCACTTTTCTAATGGTCCGTCCCTTAAATTGTCAGGGATAGGGGAAGGAAAAGAGTGGTGTGTGGTGAAGCTCGGGAGGACAAGTTTGAAGACGGAGTGCTGACATAAATCTTTCCAAAACCAGCCTCTTTCGAATTTTGGAAACATTGCATCCGCTCGGGCCTTACGACCCACTCTTTGCGAGGAAGAAAAATCAATGGCAAGAAACGTTTCAAATCTTCCACCCTAAAATGAACACTAAGAAAAGGAATTTCACCCTTCAAACCAAATTCCGATTAATAGGCGCTTGTATTGCAAGCCAGGCAAATGGCTTGGGTAATCCACCAAAAGATTGGCGACTTACCAAAAGGGTCGGTCATCATTTGTGTGCCCAGGTGAGATTAAAAGTGATAAGGACACTATCACAATGACTGCCGTATCTTATAATGTACACAGTCATAAATGCGCTGCCATTATCCACTCCATTTGACAGTAAGTGGAAAGAGGATTTACCTAAGCGTATGAAATTTTTATAGTCGATGATCCATCCCTCTCTCTCGGCCATCAGTCGCATGCAGCGCTCCGCAATGCACGCAATAGTAAGAGAGGGGTTTATACCAACTGCACGTGGGAGAATAGCTCCATCTACGACGTACAAGCCTTCTAATACTTCATCTGTTTGACCTACGTGAAATAACAAATGCCCTTACTGAGCATGATAGACACAATATTCAAGCTATTAAATAGAAGACTCTTAACAATTTTTCAAGTTGCACAAGCAAAAGGAACATTGTTGCTGCAACAGCATGTTGGCCGGGACGATTTTGACCGCAGAATTATTGTCTGCAGGCATTTTCTTGTCCTTAACTATGCTTATCTTGTGCTTATCTAACCTGAGGCTTGTGTAGGTAGATCTAACAAAGAGAGTGTGACGAAAGATCCTGTGCATTGATAGTAATGCGACAGTAAACTAACACATGACCAAGCAAGAGAATTACTACAATTTTTGTAAATGATCATCAGTAAGAAACCTAAATTACACCATGTGTGGAATTATATCTAAATTCAGGGGCGTGCCCAGGGGTTTCATAAGGGGGGAGGGGTTATAGGTTATTTGATTTTATTGAGAAATCTGAAAATAAAGGTAGACAACAAACTGTACTGAAGCTTTAACATGAACACGAAGATGACCATGAAGTCGCTCGCAACTAATCGTCTTACTAACTTAAAACTTTATCAGAAGACGACGAATCGCAATCAGTTTTCGGGTAAAATTCCAGAAATTTTGTTTGCTAGAAACACAACATAAACTGTCGGGGACTCCGTAAATGTTTCCTTACTGATTTTCCAATTATAGACTCATGTGTCAAAAGGTTTCTTTGCAAAGAAGGAGGTGGAGACGGTGTGGAATCCTTAGAACCTTTAACCCCTGAAATTGAACCAACCTTCGAAAACTTGTCCAGCATGATTGACAACTGCCCTCTGACCAGACACTCCCATTGGACACCCACCCAGTGGATGAGCGGTGATAACGCTCTTACCCAACACTTCTGTCCATGTGGGGTTCTTTACAAAGATTCCACCCATTCCCTTGGTTAGCTTTTCCAACGCGTCGTTGACCTTTTCAAAGTTTTTGCTGGAACCAACTCTCGGCCAGTGAATGTCGATATTGTCCAGCTCTTTGTTGAAAGTGATTTCTCCCTTACCATCATCATGACTCATGCAAAGGAAGGCTAGTGTGTTTTCCAGGCCTGTACCGTCCAGGTCCTACACAGAAGGGATGGACGGGTGAATTGTTGGTAATTAGATTTAATATGGTTCTCTCTTTACGCAAAATTGCACAGTAATTGTTGTGACAGTTCAATCTTGAACAAATGAATTGAATTCATCGTTCATGTTTTTAATTTTACAAGTAGAGTCTGTATGAAAAGTAATTCTCAATCTCATTAATTATGCATGAGGGAAAGACAAAGGAAATCAGACACCGTGACGTGTTTGGATATCTGATGAAACACAGCTCGTTTTTGCATCGCTAAATTATCCTTCTAAATCGTTTCATATCAAACACTCCATATATGTTTCATCACATATCAAACACCTCGAATTTCGCTAAAACTCTCCGCTGCGCGAAGTATTTTCATCTCTCTTCTCGGTGTTTCTTATGTGATGAGACACTGTATCTCGTGTTACTTGCAATTGAAGATTTGACTCTCGCAGTATTAACTCTTTAAGCCCCAATATCAATATTCATTTTCTCCTAACTGTTCTCATATATTTGTTATGGTATTGGTGAGGAGAATTTGAATAAATATCATTAGAACTCTTTTGGGTTGTCATTTTCGTTATTCTCATAACATAAATGGTTGATGAACAGTGAATATTGTAACGAGAATTTGGATGCTGGTTACTACTGGTACTTAAGTATTAGACTTAGGGTTAAGTATTAACTGGGATATGCTGGAACGGGATTGACACCTTCTATCAATTTCTCTAGGTATATATAGTGGAAAGGATAGAAACAGTTGTGAGCTAATCTGAAGAGTCTACATATTGGTTTTTAAGCAGCTAACTTCGTCTTTCTGCAATATCCCTCTCTTTTAAGCGGCTCTTAAGCAGATTTCTTTTCTCTACATTTATCAAACCAAATAATGTGTTCAAAATGTCATACAATATAAAGCACTAAAAGCGCTAAAATATTACCTAACAAAGTTGCAATCTTTATTCAGCCTTACCTGAATAGCTTTGTCCAAAGCCTCGTCACAAGAAAACTTGTCCTTCCCAAGGAATTTAGCAGCCATTGTGATTCCAGCAGCAAATGGCATCTCAGCCACAGGAGGCGGAGTACCATCCTCGATCACAAAATGATCGTCAAAATTTCCACCGAGGGTTTTTCTGAAGTCAATGACAGACGTTATACAGGGCCCTGGTGGTTCCACTGTTTCCGTGGCAACCTCTGCAGTGCTCTTGCTCGTCTTTATTCCAATTGAGTTGGTCTTCTTGTCGCCGTTGTAGCTAAATCCCAGAACGTCTCCGTTAGTTGTGAAGTGTTTCCCAAGCTGCTCAGACACATCGAGCCCGCGTTCCCTAGAACGCAGTAAGATTTTTGTTGAACCCAATGCCCCTGCGCCGAGAATGACATGTGACGCTCGAACCACTTGTTCTTCAACATCGAAAAAGCCAGTGTGGTGTCTTTTGTATGATACCAGCCAATCCGATGAGTCGGGATCTTTCGTTACTGCCATGACTTCCACCTAGCAACGAAATCGTGATAGATGAGTTTCTTTCCCCGTATCATCCTAAAATACAATCATTTTTACTTATTCTACACATCAATAAGTTTCCACTTAAGAATTCTCCATGTTACATACCTGACAATGCCCTATTAGGGACGGACTATTAGAAAAGTGATGGGGGGGGGGGGGTGGAGAATTTTCAGCTTGCACGAATTTTTTTTTTTCGCTCACTGCTTTTGCAGGAATTTTTTTTCAGGTGAACCCCTCTGCACGAATTTTTTTTACTACGTGTGAAAAAGTCACAATTGCACCTTCCTTCTGCATGAATTTTGTTTTTACCTTCTTCTTTGCATGAATTTTTTTTGGCATTTTTCCTTGCATTAATTTTTTTTTTGTTTCCCCCCCCATCACTTTTCTAATGGTCCGTCCCTTAAAAAACGTTATCTAAAAGGGACTAATTCACTGTGTTAGGCGGATGCTTATGCTTGTCCATGTCGTATCTAAGAACCAGAGTAAATTAAAGTATAATATTTCTTGTGGTAAATTTTGTTGTTGTGTTAAGGCTTGAGCTCTATGTGTAAGCTGGAGTTAACGAGGAGGAATTCTAAAGTGTGACGGGACTGTACTGTCAAAAGCGTTCTGGAACCATTTATGAATTGAGGTTAAATTGACAACGGAGATAAAAGTCAATAAAATCAGTGGTAGACCGCCCCCACCTCAGTGAAAATATGGGCCCCGTGAGCCTTTGCGTCCGGAAGGTAGTTCATGGGCAGCGTGTTTTTCGCACCAACGTTGCAACCACCACAGCAATTTCCACAGCCAGTACATTTGGGCTGCGGTATCCCTACATTGTTGATGGGTGTGTCTTCGAACGTCACGTACAGCGGTGGTTTATAGAAAATCTTGTCCATGTCTTCAATGTCAAATTCGGCGAGTCCTTCTTTCATACGCGCGACTTTATTCAGCTTGGGATAATAATCTGGGTACGGTGTTGGTTTCAGCATGTCCATCACGTGTTCCCGATCGATAGACATGAGATTTCCAAGATCGCCTTTGAATTCTTGGGGCCATGCTGGATCGTCAAACACAGCCAACTCACAGTCCAGTCCCACATTCGCGTTTATGAGAGAGCCTCCTCCAAGACCGCACCCTTGGACAACGGTGAGATCATCGCTAACAAAGAACTCGTAGAGATTGCTACTCTCTCCTTGAATAAAGAACCCAAATTGCAAAAATCAAAAGAGATTTGAGTGCATGAGAACTTCTGGCACGGGAAAAGAAAAGTATTATTTCTACTTTTCTTAAAAGTCAATCAAAGTACGTCTGTGAGCATGTACTTAGGGACGGACCATTAGAAAAGTGATGGGAGGGGGTGGGGAAAAAAAATTCATGCAAGGCAAAATGCCAAAAAAAAAAAAATTCATGCAAAGAAGAAGGTAAAAAAAAAAATTCATGCAGAAGGAAGGTCCAATTGTGACTTTTTCACACGTAGTAAAAAAAATTCGTGCAGAGAGGTTTACCTGAAAAAAAAAATTCCTGCAAAAGCAGTGAGCGAAAAAAAAATTCGTGCAAGCTGAAAATTCCCCACCCCCCCCCCATCATTTTTCTAATGGTCCGTCCCTTACTAAATGACCATTCAACTATTGAAAAAGTAAAAAGTTATAAAAGTAAAAAAGAATATTTCAATAACTTCACCCGAAAGTATTCAACCCACAGTCATTTTTATTTAGTTGAGGAGGTCGGCAATAATACAGCGCATACCCAGATGACAGAGCATGTATGGAATTGCTGGTTAAACCACGCTCTCTGGTTTTAAGGTTTATATGGGAAGTCAAGAACTTGTTCTAAGAGGTTGAATCTTGAATAGATGAGACTTTCAAACTTTCCACTCTCCACCTCTTTTTGGTGCGTGGAACAAATCTAACGCTAGTTTATAAGAAAGCATATCTAAATCATCCAAAAAAGCGAACTGAAAACATAGAACACGAAACCGAAGTCAACTGAGAACGTTTTCTAAGAGAATGAATCTTGAATACATGGCTAGACTCTCAAACCTTCCACGCTCCACCTCTTTTTGAAAGCATTTCTAAATCATCCGAAAAAGCGAACTGAAAACATAGAACACGACACTGAAGTCAAGATCTTTTCCTAAGAGAATGAATCTTGTATAGATGGCTAGACTCTCAAAAAGATTTCCCCTCTCCACCTCTTATTTGTGCGTGGAACAAATGTAACGACAGCTTATAAATAAAAAAAAACATTTCTAAATCGTTTTAAAAGCAAACTGAAAACATTTTAGTTGAGTAAATTAGATTTAGTTCGAAAGATGTATTTACAAAAACGCAGTCCGAGTTACCCCAATTTAAAAAAAGGCCTTTGCATTTGCCATACTGAATCCTAAGAGATCCTAAGGAAATCAACAGCTTGGGTTACCTGTCATTCAGAAAAAAATAAATATCACAGAAGCATCATTTCAGTGGACCTAACACACTAACCACCTGTGTGCTTATAGTTAGTAAACTATGTTAAATATTGAACTTAATCCTAAGCGGCTTTAGATACCTATTGGGTCCTTTTTTCCTCCAAATGAAACTTGAATTTCCCTGGAAGCTTCTGCGAAATCCTCAGGAAATTCACCAGGTAACCACTCCTTGCCTCGTTCAAGAACGCAGGTCGCCTGCCCTGCTCTTGCGCAGCGGCTTGCTGCAATCGATGCTCCGTAACCTGACCCCACGACCACGACGTCATAAAGAGAGTTGATCTCGGTTGGAGAAGATGAAAGTCGGGGAAACGTCGGTGCTTTCTTACACGAATGAACAAGTTTGAATTATTCATTGAGTAAAACTACAAATCACTTATTACCGGGGCCCAGCCGAAGGTTGGCACCGGTCATAAAATGCAGACGGTTTCTGTCGTTTTTTCAACGTTACATTGTTAGGGATATATCGCTGACTGAGATATATCGCTGGCTCGTTACTTTTGCTCGCTGGCTCATTGAAATCTTATCCGCCAATTTGAAAAGCACAAGGGATGGAGGACAATCAAGAGAAAGATTATAGCTTTTTGTTCCCCATCCTTTACGATGCACTAGTTTATGAGCGAAAATTTAAGAGTGAATAGTTGGAGAGACAAATTTACGAGCGATCTCTTAAGAGTGAACCTTCCATCGTTAAACTTATCGAGAATAAGAGCGACTTATCAAAGCTATCTACATTGAGTGAACCTTCCATCGTGAGAGGTGCGAGAGGTTAACTATATCTATGCAATCCCGTGTCCCACTGGGCCCCGGTAAGTTCCACGTAGTAGTTCTAGTCTAGATAAAAGTTGGACTTCACCGAAGTCGGATCCACAAGTTTTCACCAGATGCTTTGGAACGAGAAATGCTTTCGCACAAAACCTTCGACTCTGTTCAAACGCCAAGGTTGGCATAGTTTCTTTATAGTTATTATCGTTATTATCTAGAGCAACCTTACTAAGTATTGTGTTATGAACTATGAATACGTTTGCGCTCGGTTCTACCCGATTTTTCATTGTCTTCTGGTCTCTGGTTAAAATACATCTCTAGTCAGTAGCTTTTCAAAGAATGGTCACACTACATGGTTTGATCCAAAGATAAAAAATTTAGAAACGCACTGTACCACGGTACATTACCGCTCACTGTATTTTCACTTTCACACATGATAAAGTGAGAACCACACTATATGTTAAAACAAACAGTACAGCAGTACAGTACGGTTTAGTAACTTTTCAAAGAATGGTCACACTGCATGATTTGATCCACAGATAAAAAAGTTAGAACCAGACTGTATAGTAAAGCAAACAGTACCAGAGTACAGAACTGTTCAAGTAGCTTTCTAAAGAATGGTCATACTAAATAATTTTCTCTACAGATCAGATGATAAAGTAAGAACCACGCTGTATAGTAAGAGAAAAAACACCACGGTATATTACTGTTCAGTAGCTTTCAAAAGAGCATTCACACTGAATGTTTTTTTTTTCACGTATCATAAAATAAGAAACACACTATGCAGTATACCAAACGGTACCAAAGAACAGTTCTAAAACGCATATTGATCATGACACTTCAAGGCCGCTACGGATAAAGATATTACAACCGGAACATAGTGAGTAAACTTCGGCTCGATTGAATATCAACATAAACAAAACTCCTCACCAAATTCTCAGGTCTTACAAAAACAAAAATGAAAAAGAATTCAATTTGTTGAAGTGGTAAGAATAAAACACTATGAACCTGCCTTACCTCAAAAACAGTTTTGCTGGAACTCGAGGACAACGCATTTCCCATCACGTCCCGGTGAAGATGTTTCTAATTCATCAACACAAATCGTTTTCATTTAAGCTTTTAGTGCCCTGCGCGAATAAACACCGAGGGAAACAATTTAATATCAATTGTATTAAGATACAAGCGCATGCATTTATTTTGTTTGCCTAATTTACTAATTAACAGCATACAAGACGCATCAAATTTCGTCTTCCATTTCTACAAACCACGATTCTTGCAAATAAAGCGGTGCGACTCTTCTTTATGCATTTATTTCAGTTCTTAAAGAATTTTCAATTTTCTGAGGATTTTTTCAAGCTTAAATTATCTAAGAAGTTTCCATGTGGAAATCAAAGATGCCTTTCTTAAAACGCAATATAAGCGATAAACGATCAAGGATTTGACAAGTCGAAGTTTATGGCGTTAATTCAAGTTTTTTTTTTGTCGAATCTCATTCAGTTTCACCCTACAAGCGACTAGAAGATCTCTTCTTTGATCATTAACTCTTAACGAGGGTTCGTCAGAGTAGATATAATTAAGGAAGACCATTTTCAATGGATGACTGATCGACATGAGCAATCTTTGGGAGTAACACAGGTTTCAGGTTCTCTGTACGTAGGCTTAAATGTTACCAAATGGCAAAGAGAATCACAAGTCGCTTGTATTTAAAGGCTTCATTAGCATAAAGTAATTCAACAGTGAAACTAGTAAAATGAATAACAGGATCACGAAACGGTGAAAATAGTTTCAGTTGTCGAAAGCTGAGATACAAAAGAATGGAATAGAGGCTTAGTTTTATTTACTTCTGCAAAAAAATGTATTTTAAAAAGCAATTCCAAACTGGCATTAGGTAGAGCAATCAGTTGTTGATCTAAGTTTCTGTAGAAAGAAAGTCTAGTTAAAGGTAGAATTTATAGAAGAAAATAACCAAAATAAGAGCGAAGGCTTTTAAAAGTTGTAAAGAAGTGCCAATGAGGTACTATTCTAAAAGCCTATACATAATTATGGGGATTGCACAACTCCCGGGGTAAACCCTGGAGGAAACAGGAAATTTCTGAAGGCAGCTGAAATTACCTCGCTTCACTAGTGAAATAAAGAGTAACAGAAAACTTGGGTAACTTACTGTAAATAATAATCAAGAGTCAAATGAAACCAAGTTCTAACCCGTAAACAGATGTAATTAGCAATAAAATGTATTTGGAAATTTCCTTAGAAAAAGACTGAACGTGAGAAAACTAATTTCGCGATGGTGCAATTTAGAAAATTATTATTTAACCATATCATATTTAAAGAGTCATCTGAATTTTAACGTCACTAAAAATAACTTTACATAATGAATGAAACTTTATTTAACCACGGGCAAATTCATCAGCTATTTACAAAAGTATAAAAATTATAACTGCTCAACTAAAAACTATAAACTAAAATATATTAAAAAGCTGCTTTCCGTGAATGCCGTGCCTTATAGAGCTTTGCTGATATCTCGTTTGAACGACCTTAAGGACTCCGCGCACCTAACCTCATAAGGAAGGCGATTCCAAAGTGTGGCGCCACTATAACTAACGTCCAATAGCGCTTTCCGATTCACGAAAAGATCCATTTTTCCAAGAACTATATTTTAATACAACCATTATGATTTTATCCGACCAGATCCAGCTTATGAATACTATATATCTATTAGTTATGTAACAAGTTAGCATTCATTGAACACTCAATGAGAACTACGTTTTTCTATCGTTTAACAACATACCAAGGACATATTTCTATTAAGAAAGTTGTAAAAGAAGGCATTAAGTAGATTCGGGATGGAACCCCTGGTATGAACATCAATGTGGTTATGACGAAACTGATATATATGTCTGCAGAAATAATTGGTTGGGGGTTTCACCGTTGACAAAAGAGTCTGGCTGTTTGCTGTGCGATAGACGAAACAATATTTTGTGACTGATAGACATCTTTAGTCGTCATACTAATTTACCTGGATATTCTACGTCTGTGTTGTCTCGCGTGTTGTTTAAGAAATATGAAATTTCAGAATGCGGTTTGTGTTGAACGAAAATTTGACATTTCTCCTTGATTAAAACATTTTGTACAAATAAAGTTAATTTACCATCCAAACTGTTATAGTGTTTTGTAATGAAAAATTCTAGAGACGTCGGGAAGACGTTTCTTTTAAGTAAAATACGTTTACTCTTCTGTATATTAGCTTATCCTTTACTGCTCTGTATTTCGTATAATTAGATATGAATCCAAACGTGATTGGTTCGTTGAAAAGCATGTGTAATGGCACAATAGGGACCTTAAGCAAGGACGATGTCGACGAGAACGAGAACGCCAAAAAAAGCAGTAGGCATAATGAGCAAAAACAATGGCTCTGCACGCCCCGCACGTGCGTTTTGCATTTTGGTACAATTCCCTTGCCGTTGTCTCCAATAAACGACGTGAAATGACCAAATTTAAAGTTTTGTGGAGGACGTGAGCACAAGTAGAGAAATGTTCAATTTACTCGGATAACATCAACGCCGTTCATGCAGGTTAAATTCTTGGACAGTTGGCATGAGTTTCACAAGGAGAATGTGTTGGAATAATTGTAATTTCATTAGAGTAATGCGAATTCTGTTTTTCTTAGTCGTTCTCATTGACGTTGGCGTCGTCCTTGCTTAAGGTCCCTAATATTGGAATGCAGAGTATGTGTTTGCTTTATTGACATTCAGAAATATTCGTTTGCTTTATTGACATTCAGAAATATTCAAAGAGTATCTCGTTTCTTTTCGCAGAACTAGCGAGAAAATGAATTTGTTTTCCTATTCTACCGCAGGGACGCGCGTGTCTCATTTCGATTCCATTTTTTAATCAAGCTTAGAATTTGACAATTGGTACCATTCGCATTTCATTTCAATTTTTTCAAAGACATTTTAGCGTTGTATAGCAGCCTCTTCGAGGAAATCTTAAGTCTGTAAAGTATGGTCCTTTCGCATCGCTGTCTTGCAAAATACAGCAGAGAAACCTACCAGAATATATTTCGGACGTGCAGTATCAATGTGTCGTTTTTTAACGCTTTTGTTAATGTTTATAGTGCGTTCGTAGTAGACGTCTTTAGTCTTTGTGCAATGATTAACATTTCTTTAATGTGTAACATGCCAACGAAGGTATCAAGGAATTGTTCTAAGGGAGGGAAAGTTAATCGATAAATGAGGTTTTGCAAGATGCGGCTACCAAACTTGACAATTTAGTTTTTAACAAGTTAATTTAATCAAAACTAATGGAATAACTCTTTTAAACTCAATAGCCTTGGGAGCCTTTTCTATAACGAGCAGAAAGGCGAGAATGGTCAGGCCTATGAGCAACTTATTGACAGAGTTGAACTTGAGAAAAAATATATTGCTCCATTTGTTTTCTCAGTTGCAGTCCATTTCTATCCTAGTTACTGAGATCCATATCCGCTGCCTTTAATCTCAGCTGTTGAAGAGTGAGAATCTTAAGACGAAATATTTTAATAGTGTCAATGTATTTTTTAAAAAATTCTATAGCGTATTTTAGAATCACAAAATGAACAAAAGGCTTATTAATCCAGACAAAAATTGAAATTTGGAGATGTTGTTTTTTCATAAACTTTTTAGGTTTTTCCATGGTTTTAATATGTTTTAGGGATTTAACGTTATTCATTCTACGCCTGATCAGTTCAGTCACTACAAGGAGAAAGGCCTCGTGATAAAATCCCCACCTGTATTCTAAACAAAAGGTGAAAAGGACTAGTAACTCGTCTTGACTGTCTTCAGCATCTTAGCTTAGTACCGTTGGTGGTGGCAATGGCCATGAGAGGGGACGCTAATTTGCTATAATTCCTCGCAACGTTAATTCTTTACTAACAACTGCTTACTTACTTACTTGCTTACTGACTGACTGACTTACTTACTTACTTGCTTACTATCTAGACTGAGCTAAAAAACTACGCCACCGTTCTAAATGTTAAAAGAGTTAGAAACGTACATTCTAACATAGCTTTGGGAAAGCGCGCGTTATGATTGGCTAATACGTGCGATACATTTGTCCATTGCATGCTAACGTCAGATTGTTTTACGCTTTCTTTCAACTTTTACCATCTATGTTACCAACATTTGAACAACTGTAAATTTTCAGCATTGTTAATTCGTTAGTTAGTTACTGACCAGAACAGTTTGATTCACGATCCAAGAGCAAATGTGTCGCTTTCCCAGTTTTACTTGAGTGAACATTTTCACGCGGTTAATCATGCTTTTGACGTCTTGTAAGCAGAGCGATTCAATAAGAGAAAAATATATTTATTAACCAGTATAAAAGTTGTAAAGTCTAACACTTTCTTGAAACATCGTTTTGCCTTGTCACGTTTAAACTTGAATCTTTATGAAAACAAACCAGTTTTACAACAAGCTGCCTGTTGATATTCACTGGTAGTTCATTGCGCTCCAGTAAACACTAAAACGACCACCTCGACAGCTGCGTTAAACATGGCCGTTCTCTGCCGATTACCGATTCAAATTATATGGGGCAATACCCATCTCTAGACCTAAAATAATTCTCTAGACTCTGCTGTTGTGATGGCAGACTCTCCAAGAAATTTGGAGACGGGCCTCACTCGATTCCTAAACGCGCTTTACGCGTGTTTTCGCTTTATATCAAGGTTTTTAGTATGTTGTCAGTTCTGTGAATGCTCGGCAAAGCGCAGGAAAAATTGCAGTGGGAAGCAAAGGGAAACTTCGCAAGGAGAGAATGCTTCAAGAAGTGGTTTTACTGATGGGATATTCAGTTTCCCTAAGCGCTACATTTTGGCCATTATGACGTTTCTTGGTTTCATGAACATGTACGCTCTACGAGTGAATTTGAACGTCGCTATCGGAGCAATGGTGAATAATCATACGATAAGTCAAAAGGGATACACGGTTATTCGGGTAAGTTAACCTGATTTTTAAGCACATTATCTAAGTGCAAGACCTATTTTAGTAATAAAACGTAAAAAATATGGGTCATTTTTTATTTCTCTTGGTTCTTCAGCTAATTAAAGATTTAAGATACTCAATGGCTTTTCTTTGTAGCCCATGGCAGGTATACGTATTAAAGCTAGATCGATTTTTTACTTTCCTTAGCTAGATTTCTTTAGAGTACCTACTTGCCTTGCGTTACTGTATGGGAAAAACGACAATTGTTACATTAGACAGAGTTAACTTAGTAGAATAAAAAGGTTGCCTAAGTTTGCTCAATTCAAAAATTATTTCAATCGCACCCCTCGTGCTGGGAGCCAATTAGCATTAATCAAGGGTTAAAGAATAATTACCGTTGCGAGGAATAGCAACTTAGTGTCCCCTCCCATGGCTATTGACACCACTAGCTAGTTGTACTAGGTTAAGATGTTTAAGACACTCAAGACAAGCTACTAGTTCTTTTAACCTTTTGGTTAGAATACAGGTAGGGATTTCACAGTCATGAGGTCTCAGTCTCCCTGTAGTGAATGAGCTGATTAGGCTTAGAACGAGTAACGTTTACACCCCTAAAACATATTAAAACCATGGAAAAACCTACAACGTTCGTGAAAAAACAATATCTCCAAATTTCAATTTGCTGTGGATTAATAAGTCTTTTGGTCATTTTGTGATTCTAAAATGCGCTCTACAATTTTAAAAAATATATTGAAATTATTAAAAATATTTCGTTCTAAGATTCTCACTCCTTAACAGCTGCTCGAGATTACTGGCAGCGCATATAGATCTCGGTAACTAGGATAGAAATGGACTGCAACTGAGAAAACAAATAAAGCAATATTAATATAATTGTTTGCAAGTTCGACTCTGTCAATAAGTTTCTCATAAACCTGACCAGTCCGGGCTCTCTGCTCTTTATAGAAAAGGCTCCCAATCTTATTGAGTTTAAAAGAGCTATTCCAATTTTTACTGTCAGGGCTAAACCCATATGGTCCTTCGTTTTATCAGGCCCGTTACTGCAAAGGACACAATTTTTTCTTGACCGAGTGACTGATTTCCCATGCTGGACTTTTCATTTACTTCTGGGACACTCCGTGATTACTTACACAGAGATACCTTTTGTGTCAGGACTAACCAATTCGAATATGTCGTGTTCTTTGCAATCGCTGTATCTGCCTTAAAATGTCTTCGATTATAGCACACAGTGCATGTAATTCTACACTCAGTTCGCTTTTGGTTTCACAGTTTCTGATACCCTTTTTGACACTAATATGTATTATGAACTCTTCAAGCGTTTGAATTCCTCCTCACCCCATTGAAAGCCTGACGAAGTCCAAAGAACTTTGACGTAGGAGGCCAGTTATTAACTTCTAAGCATTAAGCTAAGGAACGGACCATTAGAAAAGTGATGAGGGGGGGGGGGGGGGGGAATTTTCAGCTTGCACGCTCACTGCTTGTGCAGGAATTTTTTTTTCAGGTGAACCCCTCTGCACGAATTTTTTTTAGTACGTGTGAAAAAGTCACAATTGGACCTTCCTTCTACATAAATTTTTTTTTACCTTCTTCTTTGCATGAATTTTTTTTCTTGGCATTTTCCCTTGCATGAATTTTTTTTTCCACTCCCCCCCCACAATCACTTTTCTAATGGTCCGTCCCTGAGGTTACGCCAGCTAGCGAAAACCCAAGTTCTAAGGGCTAGTGTCATAATAAGACACACAGAATACGCTTTCTATTGCTTTCAAATAAATTTGGTTTTATCATCTTTTGTCACTGATGAGCAATGGTTTCACGCTAACTAATGCTCGTCTAATGGATAACGACTTAAATTATTCTTCCAATTATTCCAGGAGGCAGAATTCGACTGGGATTCAAAATTGCAAGGTTAGAATGAGGTCTCGTTTCTTGTTCATGTAGCGGTGGGTGCGAACATGTTGTTCAATGTTCTCTGGAAATTTCGTTTTACGATCGCACGATCGGCAAAAGCAGGAGGTTACTAACACGATGAAAATATTTTTTATATGGTTGTTCGTCTTTATCAGGGTCCAGCTACATACTAAATGGAACTTAGGACTTAAGTGCCAGAGGCGTAGTTACCTGTACGCTCTGTACGCACGTGCATACAAAAAAAGTCGATAGTAAAAAAAAATAAAATTGAATAGAAAAGGAAAACCGAAAAAGGCAACAAAAAAATTCACGCTACGACGAAGGGCTAACACTCGAAACGTTGGCACCTCCCTCTTACCTTACGGTGGTATAACTTACTTGATCAATTCATTTGATTGTCCCAATTTCTTGTGTTTCAATTTCCCACTGACGCAGCACCAGTTTCTTTAGAAACTATCCCCACAAAAAATTTTACGACTTAGTTGTCATTTCATATACATTAAGAACGCTAGGCTTACAACGTAACTTCGCCTCTAATCAAGTCACTTGAAAAAGATTTGGCACTTGGGGGTAGGGAGTGGGGGGATTGTGCGTACCTCCGGTAAAATCCTGTCTACGCCCCTGAGTGCTGACGCCGGACTTTTATAAAAGTCAAACCACTTAGTTTTTGAAGAAACTGGTGCTGCGTCAAAAACACTTATAAATACAGGTTCATCAAAGGAGTTGATCGATGTAAGTTGTGCCACCTTGAGATAAGAGGGAGCTAACGTTTTCAAAGAGCAATCAGATGGAACTCTGTTACGGAAAGATGCTGTATTTTACAAGAATTCAGGCCAAAATCTGTGGTGATTAGGACGAGAGGCTGGATATGGAAGTTGTGATTTTTTTTGTCCTCTTGGGTAGCAAGTTGTATCATAAAGAAAGTTAAGCTTACCATATGATGTAAAAGGGAGGAGTGTGTGCATTCTTCAGAGGACTAGCATACTTCAAGCAAAAATATGTCCCATGATTAGTGTTTCGAAAAGTTAACTAGCTTAGAAAAACTTACAATTTTGAAGTCAGCATCTAATAGAGTCTGCAATAGATAAAACCATGACAATGTGCTTCCGGTCGTTCCATACCATTTTCAACGCAATCCTCAAGGGTATGCAACAGAATTATTATGAAAATCACGAGAATCTCACGTGTCTTGTGTCACTTTGATTGACAGGCATTGTGCTTGGCTCGTTTTATTATGGGTACGCTTTTCTACAACTTCCGGGAGGCTGCCTCGCTCTCAAACTAGGCGGGACGAGAATATTTGGCTACGCCATCTTCCTGGCGTCTATGTTGACTTTGCTGACGCCAGTAGCAACTCGGTACAGCGTGTATGGTATGATTGCTGTCAGGGCCGGAGAAGGACTTGTACTGGTGCGGTACTCTTCTCCATTCTTGAAATTTGAAAATAATTTAGAAAATAGGACAGAAGATAACATCTTTCGAGGCCATGAATCGTTTTGGCAATCATTTCTAAAAAGCAGAAGCACACATTAGTTTTTCAATGAATTGTCGCAATGAATATCTTAATCAACAGTTTAAAACTAAAACAACAAGCAACATAGTATATTATTATCAAATAGTTTTCAAAATGCGGCCTGGTTTGATCCACAGATGAAAAGTTAGAACCACACTGTATAGTAAAACAAACAGTACCACAGTACAGTACTGTTCAGTAGCTTTACAAAGAATGGTCACACTGCATGGTTTGATCCACAGATGAAAAGTTAGAACCACACTGTATAGTAAATCAAACAGAACCACAGTACAGCACTTTTCAGTAGATTTTTAAAGAATGGTCACACTGCAACGTATTATGCAGATTTGAAAAAAACCCTAGTCGAGATAACAGGACCATTTTAGATAGATAGATAGATAGATAGATAGATGGATAGATAGATAGATAGATAGATAGATAGATAGTTAGATGGATAGATAGATAGATAGATAAACAAATAGATAGATAGATAAATTACAGGTATAGGTTAGAGGGGGAGCAATAGCATATTTTACAATTTCAAAGTTAGCAAAGCGATCAGTATTTGCAGGCAGATTAAGGAATTTATTATTAAACCGCGTAGCGTAGATCAAAGAGGGGTAAACAATTTTGCTATTAATTAAGGGCAAGATGGAGTTTCCTGGACGGAATTCTCGAGGTTGCTACCCTTACCTTACCAAGCTCATCTTCATACGGGGTAAGAAGGTATTTGATAGAAAAACTCGCTTCTGAAAGTTTTCAAATTCATTTGCGAGATACTGCAGAGCAAAGGCGGCGGATGCATATTCCACAACGGATCTGATAAGTGAGCAGTAGAATAGTACGATATCATCTCGGTGGATACAGCACGTTTTAAGATTTCTAAGGGCACAATTGATTCTTAGAAAAAAGTCATGGTAATTTCTTGTTGTGTCATCTTTTCAGGGAGCAGTGTTCCCTTGTAATCATGCCATATGGAGTAAATGGGCCCCTCCCCTAGAGAGAACTACTCTTGTCACAATGGCCATTTCAGGTTTGTTAACATAATGTTCTTTTTCCTTGTAACCGCATAACCTCATACACCTTTCGCGCAGCCTCGGAAGATCTAGACCGCCATTAGATAGAGCTTAGGGACGGACCATTAGAAAAGTGATGGGGGGGGGGGGGGGGGCGGGGAAAAAAAACAAAAAAAAATTCATGCGAGGGAAAATGCCAAGAAAAAAAATTCATGCAGAAGGCAGGTCCAATTGTGACTTTTTCACACGTAGTAAAAAAATTCGTGCAGAGGGGTTCACCTGAAAAAAAATTCCTACACAAGCAGTGAGCGAAAAAAAAATTCGTGCAAGCTGAAAATTCCCCACCCCCCCCCCCCATCACTTTTCTAATGGTCCGCCCTTATAAGACACAGGTCACGATTTGGGTTAATGCACAATTAGACATTCATGAAGTCAATTGCATTACATAATGGGGCAAGGAAGAAAGACAAACCCATATAAAATGTAAGGTTATTAGTATAAATGTGTTTACCCTCAGCCAAACCCAGTTTTAATTGGCAATAGCTTGATCGAGTGATTCAGCAAAATTAAGGTCTAAATGTTTACTTATACCAAGTTCCTTCTATTGGGATTTCATGAGAAAAGCTAGCTACAGCAAGGAAAAGAAAGAAACGACCCGTCGAGATCTGAGAGCTCATTTTTAAGTTTAGAAAAAATTATTGCAATTTTAATCTGTATGTAGAACCTAACCGTGAAAAATGTTACAACAATCGAAGCTTAAAGCAGAATCTTGAAAACAGCGCGTAATGCTCAGTGGTAAACAAATGAAATGCTATCATTACCTAGTAGTACAGGATAATGATATGATGTATATTCTACGATGGTAAGATTGCAAATATGGGAAAAGAAGTTTTATAACTTGAGGTTGTGGCTCACGTTTTTAGGATGTCACGTGGGTACCATTATAACCATGCCATTATCTGGACTCCTTACCAAATATGGTTTTGATGGTGGTTGGGCGTCGGTATTCTATTGTTTTGGTAAGTAATGAGTAATAACTATAAAACAGAATATTTAACAATTAGACCCGTATCCCTTGCGGGCTACGGGTCAATAGCCCATGAGGTGCAGGCGAATGTGCTATTGACCCGTGGCCCTTGAGGGATACGGGTCTAATTGTTTTAGTATCACCCAACTAGTTGGACAGAAAAGGCAATGATAAAGTTAACAAATGCCAGTTGAAGAATTACTTATTTGAGAATAAAACGAAAGAGAGCGTCACGAACTTCGCCACTCGAGGATTATAACTAATAGTCCTCTAGTAGCGTAGCCAATCAGATTGCGGCATTTACATTAGTCTACTAGTTGGGTGATATGTTGGTTTGTTTAGTAAAAGACTCAAAAAATTCCTTGTTACGTGATGACATAATCTCTTTACAGAGCTGCATATTTGTTCATAATTGTTTCTTTTCTTTTGCTGTTCTTTTTTCTAGTTTCTAGAATACTATACTTTATTATGAATTATCTTAGGACGCTTTTGTTCATAAGCCACTTGGCGTTTTTAGCATTCCTTGCCATAACCACAGAGACATCTACATTAGTTATTATTATTATTCATTCAAAATATTTCCCCGATTCTGACTGGCTAAAAGCACACGTTTAATTCACCATAATCAGTTACTGATGACCAAATTTGGAAGAATTTTGACTTAAACGAGGAAATGACGTCAAAAATGCAGCGTTTTCGCAGGTTAATGCACCGTTAACCGAGAAGACCTGGGGACGAGCTTGTGTTATTTTGTTGTTTTGTTATATTGCTGGTGGGTGTGAAATTTGTGCAAATGAAGCTCATTTTCTCCTTAAAGTGTTTGAAAATATTTTGATAAATAATAAAGCAATTAATGAATTCGGCTTTCGTAGGATATCAAGAATTAAGCGGATCTCGGAAGGGTGTTATCCACCTCGGCTTACGGCCTCGGTGGATAACACCTTCCTCGATCCGGTTAATTCTTCATATCCTACTCAGCCTCATTCATTAATTGCTAATTATTTTATCATTTATTCATTTTTTTGTCGTAATTATTCATATTCCGTTACATGTCTCTATATTTTGACATATTTTTAAAAAAGAAAACTGTAATAATGTGGTTGATGGCAGAATATATAAATCAATACTAAAATATATTAGAAGTTCTATTTAACAAATGCGTACTATTTTAAGCAGATACCGTCACATAACGTTCAAAACTACAAGTGAAACAATGAGTTTGTTTCTGTAATGAGCAGTCCGTTTGGCAACTTTGATTCACGTTAAAGTTTAAGTATAGTAAAAGCCATGACAAGTAAGCTCGATCTAATATGTCCAACTCGCCGTGTCCTCGTTATACTTAACAACTATTCACCGAAGTGGAGGTGGCTAGTGGTGGATATTTACCGAGCCGCGAAGCGGTGAGGTAAATATCCACCGCTAGCCACCGACACTGAGGTGAATAGTTGTTTAAGTATATACTAAAACAGTGAGATAATGTACACCAGAAAAAGAAAATGGCTTGGAAAATAGAGGACTTCTCAAGTGACAATCCAACACAGCGCGGGTCGCCGTAAGGAATTTTTTGTTGTAATTACTGCCGTACGTCTCGTTTACTCGCTGACGGAAAAAAAAATATGTTTAGTTGTAGTGGCGACATTTTTTCAAATGGAGTTACAAACTCTTTCTGTATTTGAAAGCATTCTGTAAAAAATATAATTCAACTTTGGTTCTCAAGTAAACAAGCGACATCAAATTTGGTTATGCAAGATTAATTTGCATTTGTAAACAAAACCTTTCTCGTTGCTTTTTACCGCTAAACTCCGGGTTAAAAACATAAGCCATTACCTCTGAACACGGCCAAGCCAAATTTAGTCGCTTTCTTGGAGTTTTCAGGAACTGCTTCGTTGTTAATTTGGATGATTTCTTCGCTTGTCATGGATGCAAGCCGGGACGCCATATTTACGCGGCGGAGCGAAAAATTCGCAAGTTGCTCGGAGGTAAATAGCACAGGATATTCGGAGTTTGACTAGCCAATCAGAGCGCACCTTCAACGCTATCCACTGTTTTAGTATATACTAATAGAATTTATCCAACCTGCTTTACCTCTCTGATAATGTTACAATATTCACGCTACAGTTCGGCAGACCGTCAGACATAGATAGAGAATGATATTGCAAGAGATCTAAAAATTCTGTTTTTAAAGTTTATTTATTGATTTACAGGAGAGTAAGATAGGAGACAATATCCTCAATACTTTAATTTACTTACCATTTGCTCAGCTAACCCGATCTTCGATGTTAATGTCTGTTTTTTTTAGGAGCAGCCGGCATACTATGGTTTGTTGCCTGGCAACTGATCGTTCATGAATCGCCATCCGATCACCCAACAATATCTGAAGAGGAGAAAAATTACATTGAAAGTTACTTTGATACAGGGAAGGTGAGTTTATGGTTGTAAAACAGGGAACAACCAGCTAGCGTACACCGATGGCTTTAACAGATTTACAGATACGTAAATCAGTTTTAGCAAATAAGTAAACTTGTTATAGCGAGGATAAGAAGGCCCTTGCATTTTGCACTGCTACGAGAGTTCATGGTAGAATGACAGATTTGGCAGAAATGACAGATTTGGCGAAAATTCGCCAAATCTACTATTCACGCCTCTGGGTGCATTTCTGGCCTGAGTGCAATATCCGCAAAAATGCAAGCGATTATCGTAAAATTCAACCTTCCTGTATTCCAATTTCATTTATTTTCTTCATCGAAGGGGGATACCTCGATCCCGTGGAAATCCATTCTGACGTCAGTACCTGTTTGGGGAATAATGTTTGGTAACCTGGCCTCCGACTGGGGGTTGTACACCATACTCATCTGCCTGCCCATGTTTTTGCTTGATATATTACACTTTGATATACAGACGGTAAGTTCATCATATATACAGAGCTAAGGGACGGACCATTAGAAAAGTGATGGGGGTGGGGGGGGGGGTGGGGAAAAAACAAAAAAAAATTCATGCAAGGGAAAATGCCAAGAAAAAAATTCATGGTAAAGAAGAAGGTAAAAAAAAATTCATGCAGAAGGAAGGTCCAATTGTGACTTTTTCACACGTAGTAAAAAAAACTCGTGCAGAGGGGTTCACCTAAAGAAAACATTCCTGCACAAGCGGTGAGCGAAAAAAAAATTCGTGCAAGCTGAAAATTCCCCACCCCCCCCCCCATCACTTTTCTAATGGTCCGTCCCTAATGATGCACTCACACTATGGAAACCTTTTGCTCTAACTTTCCAAATAGTTCGAGAGGTAACCTATTCAAGGGATTAGATGAAACGCCCGCCTTTGAAGAAGACACACGAAGAAAAGTTTGGTATAATATCGACGGTAGTGAGCTTAACGATTTCGTCCAAGGCAATCAGACTCTTCTTTGTGACTCATGCAGTGGACGGGCCTCTCGTCCACTATTGATTCATGCAAAACTTCGCCTCTTACTCTAACTACTAAATACAAATAGTTCATATTTTTCCTTTCAACAGATGGGTTTCTTAGCAGCCACTCCTTTTCTGGTGAAGTCGCTTTCAGGTCCCTTTGGTGGAATTACGGCCGACCTAATGAGACGAAAGGGACTAAGCACAAAGTCTGTCCGAAGAATATATTTTGGAGCAGGTAATGCAGTTATTACAATTTTTTGGTAATTAAATTTTGACCGATTATTACTTTTTACAATTGATAACTTTTATGATTGGAATATTTTTCCTGCGACCTGAATTAAAGAACTTTTTGTTCGTTTCAAGCAAGAGGTTTTAGTTTGGTTATAAAAAAATCAAAATTCTTCCTTGCACATTATTGACAAATCACAGGATTCGGTTTTGAAAACCAACTGCAGTTTGCACTGGCGTTTTAGAAGCAACGAAGATCACCTGTGAAAATACTCAAGTCCTAATGAAGCCAACTTGACTATTTGATTGTTTCGGGTAAATTACATACATGGAAATGTCGTAGAACTTAATGATAATCTCCCCCTTCTGTCTTCTTTCAAAGAACGAGTTATCAAGAAATATAAGACCCAACCTCTCATTGCTGGAAAGAGCAACAATTCTAAGATGTTTAAAGCTAAGAGGAAACTTTTTCAAAACTGTAACTGATAAAGCTAAGAACTAATTGTGGAACAAAATACTGTATGAACTCGTGTAACATTGTGTTGTAGGTGTACGTAAGAATTCGTAGTACATTGTAGATAGTGTAAGTGTTGTATTAAAGTAGTCAAACTATTGCGTTGTAACAAGAGAACATAAAGGACAGAGAGGGACACTCGGGGGGTGGGCTAGGATATGAAAATTTCAGTAAAGTTATTTATAGAAACGGAAGTCTGTTTTCCGAGAGGTCCGCATCTGTATTTAATGGCCGCTAGCTGAGCTTAATATGTATGAGGTTTTCTAATTATGGATTACTCTAGCGGAATTTACAAACAAGAGTCCTATTACGTACGCCATGAGCACCCAAGAGCATCATAATGAGGTATGCGAACCTCTTAGAAAACAGACTACCGAGTCCAAAAATAACGTTTCTGAAGTTTTCGTTTCCCATTGGCTGGACTGGGAGTGTCCCTCTCTGTCCCTTATGTTCTCTTGGTTGTAAGTAATATATTAAAAGAATAAAACATCTATTAAAACCCTTGAGTTTGTCGTTGGCGACAGACGGCCTTAACATGGCCCGGTTTATGGCAAAAATCGCAAATTTTCCGACCGTCAAATGTTCTGCGACGTTATAATGATAATGAATTTATATAGCGCACTTTTTCATATGAAAATGTTCAAAGGCGCTTTACACTTCTAATGGGTGAGATCGGACGTCAGCATGTAAAGGCGCCTCTGGCTGCCGCTATCAGTCCATATATGATCTCACACACCCACCCAACCCATGCATGAACTGTCAGATGAAACCAGACGTACAACCACACCGGGAACTACGTCCCCTACTCTTTTCGAACAGTGTGTGGGTTCTTTAACGTCCTAAAGATTATTAGGAACAAGTGTTGTGAGACGGGTCCTACGGTTTTATCGTTCTTATCCTAGAAGACTAGAAAGTCTAACCATTTACAGATGTCCTTACAAAGGCAGCACTTTCTCCTCAGTTATTTCTAAGACCCTGAGCGTTGGTCCGGCCGGGGTTTGAACCCGCAACCTCTCGCACGGTAGTCCGGTGCTCTACCAACTGAGCTAACTGGTCGGCGGTCATAAAGACGAATAAAGGAAACTTATTGTCGTTTGTTTTCTAGGTGCCCTGGGTGCTGGCACATTTATTCTAGCCGCAGGTTACGCTAAAACTGCCACTGTAGCTGTGACGTGTATGTGCATCGGTGTGGCAGCTTCGGGCCTGATGCATTCTGGATACAATGTTAACATGCTGGATATAGCCCCTCGGTACGCATGCGTCATTATGGGTCTTACAAACACGGTTGGCACGCTTACAGGTTTTCTAAGTCCAATGATGGTTGGCTTTATAACTGTTAATAAGGTAAGTTTTGAGAAGGTTAGAAATTTCATTACTGAAATACTGAAGTTTTAACGGCAGAATTCATTGGTAAATTCTTAGTTTTGTTATTGATTCATCATCATCATCATTATTATTATTATCACTATCATTATTACTAATAACACATCCAGTCTTGCAGCAAGCTTAAAATATGAC
This sequence comes from Ricordea florida, assembly GCA_949710005.1. Classification (NCBI taxonomy): domain Eukaryota; kingdom Metazoa; phylum Cnidaria; class Anthozoa; order Corallimorpharia; family Ricordeidae; genus Ricordea; species Ricordea florida. Next base: position 6,784,552 of record OX453287.1, on the reverse strand, counting down.
TTACACACATACAATACGTTGCATTTATACACACATACAAAGTAAAAGAAAATGAAAAAAAGCAAAAAATAGAGCACTATTTTGTTGAGTTTTAAGACTTGAAACGTGTAACTCACGTTCACAGCTTGTCCAGATTCAATATTTCCCAAGTACCATATTTTTAGCGCGGGATCTATTTATATCTATATATTATATATCTTTATAATATAGCTACGTTCTTACGCGCGCTCTGATTGGTCAAAAACCTATGTTTTATCAGAGTATAAAACATAGAAAAAGCGTGTTTTATTGTTTTTCGACACATTACCTCTACTCGACAATTCTGTAAGAGACGGCGAAAAACATTTTCTTTGTAGAAATTCATGTTGTAGTTCTCCGCGAAGCAGCACTGAGAAAGTTTCGAAGCTGAGAATAATAAAACAAATAAAGAATAAGAAGCGAAAACAGTCGAGAAATTGGTTTTAAATGGCGTCAGTTTGTCGACCTGTGTTCTTTGTTGTTTCTACTCGCGGCATGTAAAATCTATATCATAAAGCAAATAAAGAAGCCTAAGCCGTGTATTACACTGTGATTAAAACACTCCGGGCATTTGACAACACTCGAGAAATGTGTGTTCTCAAATGCCCGTCGTGTTTTATCACAGTGTAATACACGGCTCAGGCTTCTTTATTTGTTTCATATATCTATATTATATTTATATCTCGTTCCATGGCTGCGCGGTTTTCCCATGGCCCTTTGAAATTACAACCACGTAATGAGAAGGACGTCAACCATTGGTCAGTTAAAATAGTTTCCGGATCTAAAAATAGATTCTGTCCCCTCATCATAGGAAAAGAACCCAGCATTAAAAATTGGATTCTCTTACCTCATTTTCTCTTGACCAGATTCAAAATTTCCAAAATACCTTATTTGAAAAGTGCTTGCGCCAGTCTTTGAGCTTGTTGGCACTGATTGGTTCATTTCGTTTCTGTTGATTTTCCAAATATGGGATTTGGTAGATTGAATGTGGTCAAGCTGTGGCTTAGGACATTCGAAGGCAGTTACAAGTTTCAAGTGTTACGGGTTTCTGGTTTTAATGAAAGCAACGCACGAGCGAGTTTTCTTAAAAAAAAATTCATGCAAGGGAAAATGCCAAAAAAAAATTCATGCAAGGAAGAAGGTAAAAAAAAAATTCATGCAGAAGGAAGGTCCAATTGTGACTTTTTAACACGTAGTAAAAAAAAATTCGTGCAGAGGGGTTCACCTGAAAAAAAATTCCCGCACAAGCAGTGAGCCAAAAAAAAATTCGTGCAAGCTGAAAATTCCCCACCCCCCCCCCCCCTCGCCCATCACTTTTCTAATGGTCCGTCCCTTATCTCTCATCTTTTTTCATGATCACAGAAAGTGGAGGAGTGGAGAACTGTATTCTGGGTAACTTTTATTATCTACTTGGCTGGAATGATGCTGTTCTGTTTGTTGATGTCTGCTGATCAGCAACCTTGGGCAGGTGGTAACGCAAAGCCAAACGACGGGGAGAGACAAGAAATAAGTTTGACCGAGAAAAGCTGATTAACGAACAATTGTTTTTGGTTGACAGCGATGTGGACGTGAAGCCTATTATTTGTTTCATTAATTCGCAGTATTCTTCACAGCAGTGCGTCGTTTACAGGCGCGCCATCCCGAGGTTGAACCCCTTACCATACTCAGAGATCCCTCGACGGCTCTGGTTTTACTTAAGTTAGTCAAAAATCACTTTTATAACTGTTATTTAAAACAAGAGTTACAGCTTCGCAGTTAGAATTAACTTTAATAGATATACCCACTCGTAGCACACTTCACTTCGATCGAAGGTGCAAATTCCAACCGGAAATCTTACAGAAAAGAAAAGCTCAATACAGGGGACACTGCGTAATATCGTAATTAACAAATCAGGATATTAGACAAGGATTCGGATTGGCTAATTTCAATAGTATATGTGCGGGAATTACCTAACACCCTGTCTTCTTTAAAGAGTAGAAAGAAAGAAAGCGTTGAATCTTCTCAATTACCAGATATTACCTAACCGAACGAATGTATTAACAATAGAAAGTTAGCAGGCTTGGAATAGGAGACCCAAAGCCAAATTGGCACTCAAAATGACATCGGCATTTTTAAAGTTTTGGATGGTATTCCTCTAATGCGCTCTACTGCTCGCTTTTTCGAAAAGATACTCTGTAAAAAGTGCACTTCACTGCCCGTTCAAAGTCTTCCTTGCATTTCTCGCCAGAAGAGTCATTCAACTCACATAAAAGTTCTCCATTGCTGTAACAAAGATTGAACGACTTACAGGTCCAATCACGTGAGCAAAATAAAGCACATTCTGTCACGCTAAGTACTGTAGTTACTTTTGTCGTATGGTCACGCAAGGTGAGATTAGCTACACTCAAAGCCAAGAGGAAGCGGCTTGTTACGCCAGTGTCTATAGAAAACAAAATGATCATATGTCGGTCAAAAACGGTTCACTAGACTGAGCGTCTTAAGTCAAATATGCAAAGTGACGTATTATACACTGTCGCAAAGGTAACTTAATAAATTCGGCAGTGTAGCAGCTGTTCCTAAGGTCTCTTCTCATTGGATACTGAAAACAATAGACTTCAATCGTCACTATATGTTTTCACATTGTTTGGGGGTTTGGATAGCGAACCAATTGCGTGCCTTAGGATCTTACGACAGCAACTAAACGAGCCAATAAATTCCACAAAGCATTATCCGTGAGTTTTTACTGTTATTAATTATGGTTAAGTGGCCGATCAAAATTAAGCACAGGGTTTTGTTGTAGTAAGCGAATGTACTCGAGCTTCGCCCGAGAAAAGAATCAGTTCTGTCCTCGTGTACCGGTACACAAGAGCTGATACAATAGACCAAACAATACATTACAGCTAACCAATGTCTCCTAAACAAAGAGAATACAATGGTTATTCCCTCGTGTACCGGTATACGAAGACAGAACCAAAGAATCACACTTTTTTCTTGGTCATTTGAAAGGTGGAACAACTTCAGATAAAACCATTCATTTGTTTCCTTTACTGGTTATTACATACTTGAGGGGCATGTATCCTCAGTGCACTCTTCTTTCTGGCTCACTTCAAGTTCTTCGGGCGGGCATGACCCCTTAGCACATACTTTATATCGAACCCTTGACCCGCGGTCACACGAAACTGAGCATGCGCCCCATTGACTCCAAGCTGTCTCTGTTCACATATGAGATAAAAAGAAGAAATTGAAATGTTCAAATTAAATCCTAAAAAGCTGAAATGAATAGGTCTTAAAGATGCCCTAAAAAAGCTGGTATTGTGCGTTTCCCAGGAATAAGTAAAAAGCGAGACTGACAGCGGCAGGAAACTTCGAGTTCGTTCATTTGAAAACAGTAGTGTGATTGTATGGAGGGAATTGTCACATACTATTGAATACAAAGAAGGGAACTTATGTCCCTAGAAAATGCCACTTCGTTATATCCTAATTTCGGAAATGGAAAATACAAATTAACCACATAGGGAAGAGCGACAAAAATGACTTTTCTTAAACGTTTTTTTATCAGTTTTCGCTTGAAGCATCTTCTCGGAGACGCTCTGAAAGGTAGATATCCACTGATATGTTCAGTTCTTGTGGCCGGTTTGCATTCTAACAAAGAAACGTTGATGTTATTTTGCAACATGATATTTTTAAGAAGTGCAGTCGCTTTGAGAAGTCCATCAATTCAGCAGGATTATACAAAACTCATACACTCTTACTTTATGTTTCGAAACCTTTGAATTGCAAGATTGGAAAGGAGTGAAACAGTTTCTATGCGGTTTCATTTCCATTGCGTACTACGCAAAAATAACATTATCATGTTGGCAAAGTTTAAGTATTGTTTTGGAAGTACATTTCAATATTTCAATGCTTCTCTTTTTAAATAAAAAATAATAAAAAACATAATAACATGTGCGGTTCTTTGTTATTTACTGAAACTAAATGAGCTTTGTTGATTTTTTTTTACTTTTGTCATGAATGTGAATATATGAACATTTCATATGTGTGAACTGCGAAAAAAAAGATTCAATCAGTGATCTGTGATGATCTTTCACAAATTAATTTTTTTCACGAAGATGCGAAACTATCCATTTGCCAGCAAGATATTCTTGTAACCATGCGTATATCTTTGCGAATTGTAAAGAAACTATCACAGACTATGAAATGAACAGAATCAAAGAATAATCAGGTCCCTTACTTACCATAAGGTGGAACATCTCCCAAAACATTCAGGATCAATAAGAGAAATACTCCCCCGACCAGCATAGTGCTTATTTTAACACCGATTATCATATACTCAAGACTAGATTTAGAGTAATTTAATTTATCTTTCCCTCCGCTTGAACGATCGAAGTGAATTCTCCTTGTCAAACAAACAAATATGTTTCCAACAGGGCCAACAGATGTGCCAATTGCCTTAGTCGCACTAATTGTTATCAAAGCTTCTAATTGCATGAACAGTTGACATCTCAATGTTCCTGTTGACAATTGTCAACTTCAGTTTGGATTCCAATGTTGCCTCCGCTATTAATTAGAGACCCCAAGACAACCGCGGGCACAACTTCGTAATTAAAATAAGAATCTGAAGTACTGCAAGACAAGGGTTAGCCACCTTTATGATTCAAAGCAAGTGTAATTAGTTATACAAATTTCTTGTCTTCACTGCTCAGATGATAAGATTTCGGAAGCGACTCGTGGTCCACCGGGATCATTTTTCTTAGCCAATCAGAAGTAATAATGACTGATATCAACCACAATCCGTTCTCACATGGTTTTCCGCACTTGTTTCTGGTGGAGAAAACGTTAATATCTACTTTGAGTTCAGATTGGTGGATTGATGGCCTACATTAATGTGCATCAGTCTCGATTGAACAATGTATTAACTTTGGTTTTAACTGTAAAAGAGTCACTTAAGACCCGCTCTAAGAGTTTGTATTGCATTTTTGTAGCTACTTCTCTAAGAGAAGTAGCTACTATGTCATCGAGTGTGTAAGTCCGTAAGTGGTCCAATCTTCGGATTGTGTTCGGAACATTTATCGGTTTTATTTCGGATTATCGGTTTTGTACGATCCCAAACTCTACGAAACTCTACCACATCGACGATAGCCGAGGCTAATCTCGATGTTACTCGATCCATTTTCGTCTGCTCTCGTCAACGATCGACTACTTGTCGATTGAAACGTTCCAGCGACGTTGCTTACTTTGGTTGGAGTCAACAGTTCACGATTACAGGTAAGAGGATTTGTTACCTCCGCCAAGGAGTTATGTTTTCACGCCTGTCTGTTTGTTTGTTTGTCTGCCTGTTAATCGTTTTACGCAAAAACTAATCAACGGATTTGCACCAAATTTGGTAGAAAGGTCGCAAATATACCCAGGATCAATCGATTAAAATTTGGGATTTATCCGGATTAAACTCGGGCTACACTTGATAATACGGCTTCGAACAAACGTGAATGTCAGTTTACGCCTAACTTTTGTATATATTGTATACTATATGGCTGGTTCCACGACCGCAAAAAACCTACCAGACTGTATATCGCACCGCAATTCTTGTCGGGTTTAAGCTGAGCGATTTTATCAGAAAGTTTCCTAAGGTTTTACAGAAATTTCTGTGATAATTGGGTTTGTTTACTAATCGAATGTTGACCAATCAGCTTTCTTGGTTCCCACGGTAGAAAACAGTTGTGAAACTTGATGCCATTCATCTGATTCCAAGTTATCGAAGGCGAAGAAGCGATATGTGGGAAAAACAACAATATTACTCCTCAATCGGATATACTTTTCTTCAAATAGCTCTTATTTGTAGATCCAAACTCTTAAGACAACAATATGTGGCGGGGCAGAGGTATGCGTTCTACCGAGTGCCCTTCTAGTTATTTATTTTATTTATTTCATACAGAAGTAGCTACATGTAGTCCTCGACTGCCTATTTTTAAGGATGAAATCAAGTAAAGGAGCAAAACATTTCCAGGAAAAAATCAAATTTTTATCACGGAAACCTCTACTGCACCAACCTAAACGTGACGACGATTGTAGTAAAAACTGTACATGTTGAGTCCCCCCACCCCACCCCCCTCAAAAAAACACGACCAAGCAGTTGCTTAAGGACCTTCAGCTGGTTAGCAGTGCATTCGGTGAGAGTCATTGATGATTGGTTAATCCACATAATAGGATTTGTATTGCATAGGGAAACTGTACTTATTTTGAGTTCTTTATAATAAAAAATTACCTCCCAGGAAGACCAAAACTCAACATTAAACAATTCAGAATTTAAATTTAAGATTGACTTTTTATGTTGTTTTTTTTTTATCGTACTTCGACCCACTGATAATGACAACGTCTATATTTATAACTCTAGAAATTGGTATTCTCTTTTGAATTGCCGAAGATGTCTCAAATATTATTTTGCGATGGGAAGCGTTGATATTTGAAAACAACGGGGTATCATCATCTCGTGGTAAGGTTATGATTCCAAGTTTAAAATTTGGCTGGAAATTCTTAGTTTTTCATTTGGAGCTTACGAAAGATCTTTCAGAGGTCCAGACTAAATGGAAACCCTTACTGAGACCAAGATGCGAACCAATTTATGACTGTGGAACAGAAAAGAAGGGTATTTATTTAATCCCCTCACAGAGAACACCTAACTTTTGTAATAACAGCGTTCAATTAATCACTGTGCACTCACAAAAAAAATCCGACATAACAGCTTGCGCCAGGAACCCATAAGACGGCGCTCCTGTTTGCACCTAACTTTTCGTCTAACAACTTTGCTTTTCAGTAAGTTTTTTCAGTAGCGTCGATCGTGGTTTTTTCTTTACCAAAATATGATTTTATGAAAGCTTGCCGCCGTTAATTTTTGCCGATGTAAATAAATGGACGTAAAAAATGAAGAAAGGATTGTTGAGTATATATTTTTTTGTGTTATGGATAGATCTCTAGACGAACAAAGACGGCCTACAATGGTTTACCATGAAGTTGTAAACACAGGACACCATAATCATTCACGTACAAAAAGGGCCTTTTCAAGAGCGAAACGATGAAAAATAAAAGATATATCACGCTGAGAGACAGCTCTCAAAGGGATGCAATTAGCAGGGTCAGTTAGCCAGATACAGCTTGATCTATTCAGGAGATTTGATATCCATGGAAGAGAATACCTAATTGATAGAACATGAAAATTCGCTCTTTGGTGACTCTGGTTTTACCGGCATTTTTCAGCTTTCACTGTGAAGAAAAGAATTTGCAACATCAAGGTATGTCCAGCGTTTTACATGAGTCTTATAGACTGTTTTTCTTGCTGATGATTAAGACAGGTTGCTAATTACGCGCTGAGTGAGATGTACGTACAGCACAACGGACGATCACCAGGTTATGTTAATCGGATTCATTATTATAGCAGCGATTACACTTGTGAGCCATCAGCTTAACTTTGGAACAAAGAAAAATATGCTGCAATAGAAAAGATCTTTTCGGCTAAGGTTTCGCCAAGCTGCCAAATGACATCGCACTTCTTCTCACTTTCTCCACTGAATCGATTACTTTGTTTCCCCTTTTGGAAAAGCATTAATTAGGCAGCATTGCATCTGTGGTATCTTGCAAATATGCTCGTTCGTACCGCTCCAGTGAGATTCTACATTTATAACCTATTGCTTAATTTTTGGTCGCGAAATTGTATGATATCAGCGGTGGAGTACTGGCTTCACTGATTTAAATTTATTACAGCAATTGGTAGCAAACTGAGTACTTCTCGAACCAAAGCCACATAAATAAATTTTCATACAAATTTTGAATGTCTGATATTTGTAGAGATTCTATTGTTTAGATACTCAATCGCGATTGGATAATTTGCATGAAAATTTGTTTGGGTGGCCTGGGTTCCAAGAGTCGCACTGTGAAATCAATATCTATATAATAATGATAAGAAGAGGAAGAAGGAGAAGAAGAGAGAGAAGAAAGAGAAGGAGGAGAAGAAGAAGGAGGAGAAGAAGAAGAAGGAGGAGGAAAAGAAGAAGAGGAAGAAGGAGAAGAGGAAGAAGGAGAAGGAGAAGAAGAAGAAGGAGAAGAAGAAGAAGGAGGAGAAGAGGAAGAAGGAGAAGAAGAAGAAGAAGAAGAAGAAGAGGAAGAAGGAGAAGAAGAAGAAGAAGAAGGAGGAGAAGAAGAAGGAGAAGAAGGAGAAGAAGAAGAAGAAGAAGAAGAGGAAGAAGGAGAAGAAGAAGAAGAAGAGGAAGAAGAAGAAGAGGAAGAAGAAGAGGAAGAAAGAGAAGAAGAGGAAGAAGGAGAAGAAGAAGAAGAAGAAGAAGAGGAAGAAGAAGAAGAAGAGGAAGAAGAAGAAGAAGAAGAAGAAGAAGAGGAAGAAGAAGAGGAAGAAGGAGAATAAGAGGAAGAAGGAGAAGAAGGAGAAGAAGAAGAAGAAGAGGAAGAACAAGAAGAACAAGAAGAAGAAGAAGGAGAAGAAGAGGAAGAAGGAGAAGAAGAAGAAGAAGAAGAAGAAGAAGAAGAGGAAGAAGAAGAGGAAGAAGGAGAAGAAGAGGAAGAAGGAGAAGAAGGAGAAGAAGAAGAAGAAGAAGAAGAGGAAGAAGAAGAAGAGGAAGAAGAAGAAGAAGAAGAAGAAGAAGAAGAAGAAGAAGAGGAAGAAGAAGAAGATGAAGTACCAGCTTCTTAGGGAAGAAATAAGAAAGTTATGGAAGCCGAGGAGTGACTGTAGTGCCCATTGTGATCGGAGCATTAGGGGCTGTGTGTTTAACTAAGACATGGAAAAGCTTGGCACCACCATCAGGCTTGAAGTGATTCAGAAAACTGCTCTGTTGGGAACGGCCAGACTTCTAAGAAACGTTTTGTCCCCGTAGGGATTCAGGAGAGGACTCCCTTGGGGCCTTTGGGAACTAGTTATTATTTACTCTCAAGGGAAGCAATTGACCAGACCAGGAGCATCTTTTAGCCCTGTGATGATGTACAGTAATAATAATATTAATAATAATAATAATAATAATAATTATAACGATAACGATAACGATAACGATAATGATAATAATGATAATCAAATATTTGACCAGGATAACCCTTAAGTACAAAGTACTGTTATCAACGGGGCCCTGCTTAGTTACTGCATTTCCTACACGTTGTCTTATAACGATAATGATGCCATGTGTTATGAGTGTTTAATTTATCCAGAATTAAATACGGCAGAAATACAAGAATACAGAATAAATTAACGACTATAAGTAACACGTCAATGCAATGCTATGATTGGGACATTGTTTCTTCCATCGTATTCGTCTTTTTCAGCCAACATTTTACTGACAAAGACTGCAAGAATAGAATCAGGGATGTTATTTTTAAGTGTTTTTGACAGGTACGTTGTTTTCACTCACAAGGTATTAGTAACCATGGCAACCATAAAATAAAAGGATTTTATTTGACGTAAAAAAGAGAATTTCGGGTAAACGTAATCAAATTAGATTCAATTATTTCGTTTCTGTACTGGATGTCATTGGAATTTCGTTCCTCAGAGGTATACACACAAGTAACTTCCGTGTTTATTTGAATTAAGTGATATCTACAAGCAGATTGACAAACTGATTGCCTGACGAGGGCACCGAAATTATAGCTCCCCTCAACTGCAATGACCTTCACAGTTATTTTTCCGTTTCATTCTAGCTTTTCATGAGATAAACGTTCGGGCATTCTCCTGGCGTTTTAGCGCAGCCATCCTTTTCAGTCTCATACTTTCGGTGCTTGGAGTAACGAGATGGTGTTAACAAATTCTTTAAAATATTTTCGCTGATAAGCCCACAAATCAAAGAAGGAAATGCATAGGGAATATTTGACGCTCAAAGCAGGTAAACTGGTTATCGTGCTTTGCCTCCGCTGAAAAGATGGAAACTTTAGGAATGCATGCTGCGAAATAATGTTCTAAAATAAGCCAAAGGGAACGATATAAAACAACTTCATGCGAGTTTGATAATTAACAGTTCACGACATTTGTTGAAAAAGATTCCGGGAGCAAAAACTGTAATAACGGGACGCTTATTGGACAGTTCTTACCATTAATGAGAAGTTGGACAGGCGCCTCAATATTTTCGTGCACTTGTTGCGGAGCGGAGCGCGTTGTGTTTCAAACAATTTTCTTTGCCTTCCCTCGTATGATTATGATTAGCTTCAAAGGGATATGGAATTTCATCCTAAATGCAAGTTTGTTTTTTTTGAAAATGGAAGTTGAAGTTGTGAAAATAGAATTTGATGTTGTGAAAATGGAAGTTGGGGCGAAATTGCAAAACCAAACTTCCATTTTCACAACATCAACTTACATTTTCACAACTTCGACTTTCATTTCTACAACTTCAACTTCCATTTTAACAACTTCAGCTTCCATTTTCACAACTTCAACTTCCACTTTCAAAAAAAAAAAGCAAACTTCCAATTAGGATGAAAGTCCATGTCCCTTTGAAGCTTCCGTATATGATAATGCATGTCGTCATAAAGGTTTTTAAAAAAATGACCTATACGTTTCCAGAATTTGACACTGTTATGAAGTAGTTTAAACTTGTGACTTCTATTTCTGCCATCAGGTATTCACAAAGAGATTTTAAAATATGCGTGATGAAAAGGAAAAAAATTCTCTAGTTCTGGATCGCATTTTATTTTCCAGCTCCTTTCTGGGAGGTTTTCCTATGGGTATTACTCAAAGAAAAGAGATTTTCAATTATGGGTGGAAATTACTTAGTCGCTACTAGACGATGTTCGCTTTTTTGTCCTAGGCCATTAGGCAGATTCTATGGAAGTCTATCTAAAGCTTGGTGTTATTTTCAAGTTCCCCCATCAATAATGTAGGAAAAAGTGGTTAAATGCTTAACAGTTTTATTTTTTTATTAGAAAACGGGTAATGTGCTTTAAGATAAAGGTCCAAAGTTATTGTACTCTAAGTGACTGACGTATTCGTACGTTCAGGTTACCGTTAAGCTAATGTCGTGTCATTCAGTCATCTTTCCGTCTTCCTATGAACAGTTACTTGAAAAAAAAAAACATTTTGGTGCAAAATATTTAATTAGTTTGACTTCAACGCTGATAAAATCATCAAACAATTTCAATGAAAAGTGTTTTAATTTATTCTTTCATCATTCAGTCGACTTGCGTGGAATTGTTAACAAATAAAAAAAACTTGATTAAGTTAACAATTGCCGAGTTTAAAGTCGCGGTCCGGCGTCTTAAGTTTTTAACATGCAAAAATAAAAAGTTGGCTCTCATTTGCTTGAATGCATTTTGTAGATAATGGCATTCTTCAACCGTAAGGAGCTTTACGCAAATTTGGATCAAAAGAGCGTCATAGGGGAATGTATGTCTTTGCATTATATGAGTGATCATGATAGATCATGATAGACCCAAATATTTGTTATAGCGCTTTTTCCTATTAAATGATACGAAGAAAACGCCAAGCTAAAATTCAAATAGAGAAAGAATCGAAGAAATGGCATCGCCTACTAAGTTTGCGTCGTGTTCTCCGTGCATCTTAATTCTATTTTTTGCAGCCATATTTTCAGTCGATGGAAGAAAGAATAGAGGTAAGAAAATCAGTGATATATGCTTTTAGGTTCTGTGAAAGTTCTAGAGCAGCTCATATTTGCTTTTAGAGAGTGCTTGTACGAGTATTGCGTCCTAGTCGGGCGAAATTTGTTCCAGTTGCTAAATATTTGGCAAACACACTACCAACTTTATGAACCCGACATGAATATTTTGTATAGACAACTCCCAACTTATACAGATCATGAAACACCATCTTTTTACTGGATGGTTGGTGATTTTACATCATGTTCAAAGATGATAGACTTTCGCACTTGTTTACAAGAAGTTCCATGCAGTAATTTTTTTTCCAGTATATAGCAGTGTTCAGTTTTTTTTCAACTTATATGGAAAATGAAATGATGTAGCGCCAAATGAAATAGTTGTACAGAGACAAGTTTGTCCGGAGCATTGAGCAACTCATGAAGTAGATAGTCAACTCTAATTTTAGTTAGGGCACTTAATTTTGAAAGCTTTCCACTAAAAGCTATGCGAAACATGGATTTGACAACAGTTAAGTTTCATGAAAAAGTTAGAATTATACATTTTGACAACAGTTATGTTTGATGAAAAATTTTAAGTTATACGTTGTTCACAAGAATGATTTAAAATTGCACATGATCGATAAATTGAAACCAACTTAACTTGGAAGTTGAGGTGGTTTGGTCAAAAGCGGGTATAGTTGAAAAATGTTTAGAAGACAGTTTTTCTCGCTTTTTTGGTCGAAATCTTTGTTCGGTAAAAATCTCTTACGAAGCGAATCCGAAGGCCGTTCTAAGGGATATTGTGAGGAGAGAAAATACGTTGATTACGTTTTATTATGCTTATTCGCTTTCGCTGTTGTAAATTAGAAAAATCCAATAGGGAAATTACATGTTTCGGTTTCTTAGCCGTGACATCGTTGTTAGATCATAGCGGGGCTCCCGCGTGCGAAGCGCGCGTGGAGCAGAGCCCCATACTCATGGAATATGGTCAACCTCTTTTCTTTTGGTTGTCACGTGACTGACCGAGCGTACGTACGTACGTACGTCCGTACGCGTCTACAGATTGTACGGGTAGGGTAGGGGAGACTATTAAAAGGAAGGGAGGGGTACCTCAGGCTTGTCTTTGCAAATCCACATCTTTTATATTGGACATTCACAATATGGTCAATTGACAGCTGTCAAAACGGGATAGCCACTGTCCAGCATCACATGACCATATTGTGGGCTCATTTGTCAACTCATCGAGGTGACGTGATTTATTTGGAAGCTGTTCTGGTAGCTCGCATATTTTTGGCGGGAAATTGCGTTGACGACTGAAAAAGTAGTTGGATTGTGGGCATTCTGGCGCAATTTCATTTTCGATCGATTTTTTTGCGAAATCGTGTTTTTGGGTGTGGTCGATTTTTGATGTTACGATTTTTTTGCGAAATCGTGGTTTTGGGTGTGGTCGATTTTTGTCAGATGGGAGTGGCCAAAAAGTTTGCCTATCGACTTGTTTGATTTTCGATCGATGACTTTTTCCGTCGAGTGCCAATTTTTTCGTTTGGATCGTCGATGTCCTTTGGGGGGTGGGGTGGGGGTCGAGTTGGTAAAGTGGTATTTTGGGTCGAGGTTGGCACCGGCTGGTACAGCTTTGAGCAATGGCAAACACGAGATTTGAGAGTGACAATATGCAAATTAACATTGTGAGTTCAGGAGTGGATGGATATGAAGTTGAGCGTATGGATTTTGAACTCAAAAAAACTTTGAATATCCATGATTTGATTAAGGGAAATGAACATTTGGTTCTTAAATGGATTCATAGAAATTACAGGCGTGAAGGTGTCATTTGTTTTTATATTTATTGCTTTGCAAATCCATTCCTAAGGCCTCCTACACTAGTGTGTTTTTCGAGGTCTGATAAGAACGAAAGTTTTGGGATGGGGGATGATATGGGTAATCTTAATTATGATGAGCATTTTGCTGTTTTCGATTTGGACCATATTATCAAAAGATTAAATGACATTATAATTGAAGACAATGGAGGCAAGGAGTGTATTTATTCTATGTATATTGTAATAGAAGGCGATGAAGATTGGAGATCTCACAAGAAAACCTTTTACAAGGACTTGGACGATGAATTGATGCGTGTAGCTTGGCATCCAAGTCGGGCGGTTGATTGGTGTTTTGACGAAGACGAGAAAAGCCTTTTGAATGAATTTCTTGAGTAGTTATGTTAAGGGCACACATTTGTGACATGTATCGTGTCACAAAAAGTTAAACATGGTGGCTTAAGAGTTACAATGTCAGTATACAATTGATGCCATGGAGAATTTGACAGTCAAAGACTTGAGGTCAATAGCCAAAAGAGCTGGTGTGAGTGTTCGTGGATTCAGAAAGGCTGAAATGCTCACAGCTTTATCCGATATACAACCTGAGAACTTGACAGTGAAGATACTACGAACCATGGCCAAGAAGTCTGGTGTTCGAGGCTTTGGCAGCATGCGTAAAGAGGCTCTCATTAATGCCGTCGGATCCTTACAGGTGGTTGAAGCTAATGTTCCAGTTCCTGGTCCAGTTAGACCCATAAGAACAAGACCCGCTCGAGCTTCGTATGGAAGGGCTGTTGCTTCTGCCAGGCGTGAAATCATTCAGACCACAGATTGGATAAGATCCAATGTTAGAGACCCAAACAGGAGGGCCATCACCAGGAGATTAAGAAGGGCAGCTGCTGCGGTTAGGAGGGAACCTGAGTTTTTCATCCCTGAAAGACATGAAACGGCTCTGAGAGGCTTTTTGAGGACTTACATAGTAAAGGGCAGAGCTGGCTACGATCCAACTACATTTCTTGGCAAGGTTAGAACACCATTTAGTAGTTTGTTGCATGGAATTAGGAAGCCATTCAAGTTGAAGTGTATTCTTTCATGTGGATTCGCGAGGAGGAACAACCCGAAGATAATCGTGTTATTGAGCGGAGTCAAGGTCATTTTCATTCACTGATGGAGACAGTGACAGATTCAACAGACACACTCGCTTTGTTTGATAGCATCAAAGCTAAACTTGTTGAATTGGTGCAGAAATACGAGAATGAGCACTCTGGATGGGTGTTTGAAAGTGTGATTGACTTTAATTTCGTATCCATGTAAACCCATTTCAACCGTTTTCTGGAACTTCATATATTAAACTACCACCCAAATTAGCTGCTAAGAAGGCAATCATCAATGTTAAGAACGAAGAAGACCAGGAGTGCTTCAAATGGGCAGTAACATCCGCTGTATTCCCAAGGGAGAAGGATGCTGGAAGACTTAATAGGGAGATGAGGGAGAATGCAGAGAAACTAGATTGGTCGGGGATAGAGTTTCCCGTGGCAGCACTCAGTACAACTCAGATAGACAGGTTTGAAAGGCAGAACCCATATGGGATCAACATCCTTGGTTATGAGAATGGCGAGCCAACCCTAATCAGGCGCAGTAACAAGTCAGGGGTTACAAAGATAAACCTACTCTTGATATCAAACGAAGAGACAAATCACTACTGTTGGATCAAAAACATGTCAAGATTTGTCGAGTATAATAAACATCATGGCACTCGTTTCTATTGTGACAATTGCCTAAACTCGTTCAATTCTCAAAAGTCGTTGGACGACCATATGGAGTACTGCCTAAACAACGAATCAGTCAAAGTCCAGATGCCCATGGAAGAGGATGGCAGCCCAAAGTACATTACTTTCACGAACCACAGACGAAAGATGCAAGTGCCATTTGTGATCTATGCTGATTTTGAGTGTTTCACAGAGAAGTTGGACACTTGTTTACCGGATGACAGGGATAGCTTCACGAATCAATATCAGAAGCACAAGCCATCAGGTTTCTGTTACCTTATCAAGTGTTTCGATGATGAGGTCTTTGAGCCCAAGTTGGTGATGAGAACAGCCAACTCCACCGAGGATGACATACCACAAATGTTTCAGGAAAGCTTGGAGGAGGACATCAAAAAGATTTATGATCAATTCAAGTCTGAAAGGAAGCTTGTAATGAAGAATAGCGATCATAGGAATCATAGAAAGGCTACTCATTGCCATATTTGTGAGGGTGAATTGGGGAACGATAAGGTGGTCGACCACTGTCATCTTACAGGTAGGTACAGAGGAGCGGCCCACAAGAAATGTAACCTGGAATTCAGCACCCCCAAGTTCTTCCCAGTCATATTTCATAACTTGTCTGGATACGATAGCCATTTGTTTATCAAGAAGATGGGAGTGTCAGAGGGTAAGATTGATTGTATCCCACTCAACGATGAAAAGTACATCTCATTCACCAAAGAGATTGTGGTTGAAAAGTTCATGAAGAAGGATGATGATGGTAAAGAGAAGGAGGTTCAGATTAAACGCACCATTAGATTTGTAGACAGTTTTAGGTTCATGGCAAGTGGTTTGGCTAGATTGGCTGACAACTTGCCGAGAGAGTCTTTGGCAAACCTCTCGAGATACTATGAAGGGGCAAACTTTGATCTTTTGGCTAGGAAGGGAGTGTTCCCCTATGATTGGTTTGATGGCTTTGATAAGTTACAAGTGTCCAGTCTACCACCCAAGGATGAATTTTATTCGATATTATACGACACTGACATAACAGATGACGATTATCAACATGCCGGAAACGTGTGGGAGACCTTTGGTATGAGAAGTTTCAGGGATTATCATGACTTGTATCTCAAAACAGATGTGATTCTGTTGGCTGATGTCTTTGAGAACTTCAGAGGGGTTTGTATGAAGAATTACGGGTTGGATCCAGCATGGCATTATACTGCGCCTGGACTGGCTTGGGATGCCACGTTGAAGATCACCAAGGTTGAGTTGGAGCTTTTGAGGGATCCCGATATGCTGATTATGGTAGAGAATGGTATCAGGGGTGGAATATCAATGCTCTCGACGAGGTATGGAAAGGCCAATAATCGATATATGAAGAACTATAATCCCAGGTTGCCTACAAAGTTCATCACATATTTGGATGCGAATGGGCTCTATGGTTATGCAATGACCAAGGCTTTACCAACCCACGGTTTTGAGTGGATGGCTGATCAAGAGTTGGCAGACTGGAGGAACCATCCATGCATATTAGAGGTGGACTTGGAGTACCCATTGGAGTTACATGATCTTCACAATGATTATCCATTGGCTCCAGAGAGGTTGGATGTTGATGGGGTTGTTAAGTTGGTTCCCAATTTGAGAGCCAAGAAGAAGTACATTCTACACCACGAAGCTCTGAAACAGTATTTGTCGTTGGGTTTGAAGTTAACCAAGGTTCATAGAGGGATCAAGTTCGAGGAGTCGGAATGGCTGAGGTCCTACATTGACCTGAACAATAGTTTGAGAGCCAGGGCTGAGAATGATTTCGAAAAGGACTTCTTCAAGTTGATGAACAACTCAGTGTTTGGCAAGACCATGGAGAACATTAGGAAGAGAGTGGATATCCAGTTGGTTACTGATGAGAAGAAAGCGCGTAAGTTGATTGTGAAGCCAAACTTCCATCATAGGAACATCTTTTGCGAGGATCTGACCGCCTTCCACATGAAGAGAACGAGATTGGTCTTTGATAAGCCTATTTACTTGGGGTTGTCCATTCTGGATCTGAGCAAGACTGTCATGTACGATTTCCATTACAGGTACATAAAGCCCAAGTATGGGGAGAAGGCCAAGTTGCTGTTCACAGACACGGATTCTTTAGCTTATGTGATAGAGACTGAGGACTTTTACAGGGACATCAGTCCAGATGTGAGGGCTAAATTTGACACCAGCAATTACCCCAGGGAGCATCCATCCGGGATTGAGACCGGAGTGAACAAAAAGGTCGGAGGGATGTTCAAAGACGAGGCTGGCGGTGAACAGATCACGGAATTTGTGGGTCTGAGGGCTAAACTGTATGCTTTCAAGACGGATAAGCAGAAGGAAGTCAAGAAGTGTAAGGGTGTTAACAAGGCAGTGGTCAGCAAAAGCATAAGTTTCCAGGATTACAAGACTTGTCTTTTCAGTGGCCAATCCCAGAGACGGAAGATGAACACCATAAGGAGTCATAGCCATGACATCTACACTGAAACTATCAACAAGATTGCATTATCACGCGAGGACGATAAACGTGTGATAATGGATGACGGGATAAACACTTATGCACATGGTCATTTCAGGACGCTAGAAGGTGGTGATTCGGTGTCTTGAGGCACAAATTGAAGCTCTTCGCGAACGAATCCTCGTTTTGGACCTCCACTCAAATAATACAAGACTGGTTGACCCGGTTCGATTATGGTTCGAGCCAAATCATAGACTTCAAGACTCCATATGGGATCAGTAGCCCTTCGTTTGTCCCCACCTTCATCTTCACCGGGGGCATAAAGATATCTGACTTGAACATCTGGAGGTAATCTTTTCTCATTCAATCCCACAGGTCGCTTGTAGTCTGGAGTTTTGGTGCCAATTGAGTCCATTTTCAAAGCTTCATCGGGCTCTTTTCCAGTAATACGGGTGGTCTCACTATTGAGGGTCTTCATGATGGCGGGCAATCTCTTTACCCAAACAGTGGATCGGGTATCACTAATCATCTCTTGAGCGTATTGATGGCTGAATAGCTTTTCACCGAGAGTCCTGTTGGCCCTCTCCACAAAAGCTTGAGCTCTAT
The DNA here is from genome assembly GCA_949710005.1 of Ricordea florida. Classification (NCBI taxonomy): domain Eukaryota; kingdom Metazoa; phylum Cnidaria; class Anthozoa; order Corallimorpharia; family Ricordeidae; genus Ricordea; species Ricordea florida. Next base: position 6,766,335 of record OX453287.1, on the reverse strand, counting down.
GATTCCCAGCTTCACTACGCTGGATTGTGACTTGATGCTTATTCATAAGAGTTGTTACGTCACCCTTGAATTCTGTTCCTGGATCCACCATTAATGTTTGTGGCCACTTCAACTTACGGGAATAAATCCGTTGAAAGGCATTGGCAACTTCACCACTCTCCTTTGAGGTCAATGCCTCAGCATCCTTGTATCTTGACGCGATATCAATCACGACTAAGGCATAGCGGTATGTTTTTCTTCTCACTGTATCGTGAGGAAGAAACAACAAGTCCGCTTGATGAATTTGATTAGGCTTATTCACACTCCAATGTGGCCGGGGTATATACTTGGGGGGTGGGAGATAAATTTGCCACAAGGCTTGCTTCTCCAACCACTCTTTGGCGACCTTTTCACTAACTTTGGCTGCTTTGGCCAATTTGGGTATGGCTGAGTATCCTTTCCAGTATCCATCAGTGGAGTAATATAATCGATTTAAAACGTTGGAATCAGTCATTTACAAACAGAATATAAGCATTTTAAATGGCTTCTATACCAAGCATTCTTGATATCAATCGCGTTCCAAGGACTCGCGAAGGGTTGAAGGCTATGACGTCATTAAATAGGGTCACACTAAACCCATCGTCAGCCGAACCTGGTGAGACATTATACATTGAAATACCAAGATTGAGTGAAAATCTTGTGATTGTGCCCGGTAGCGTCTACATAACCTTTGATATGGTTGTAACCGGACACAAAGACAACACTCTTGTTAATAATTTGGGAAGGAATCTAATTTCACAGTATAAGGTTCTATTTGGTGGTGAAATCGTAGAGGATCTTAGTAGATTTGATTTGGTCAAGACTTATCACGATTTGTTTTTGACAACTGAAGATCGTGAGAATAGGTTGAGACAGGGTATATCCAATGTTAACACAAGGAAGATCAGGACCAATGCGGGGAATAAAGATACAACAAAAGCAAGGGATAATACTTTAGCTACGATTCATAACACTAGATATGCCATTCCATTGGATCACACAATCCTCAAAGATCATGGGGTATTTTATCCAATAGGATTACCACATCCACTTAGGTTTGAATTGACTTTGGCCAAAGTTTCTGATGTTGTGGTTTATTCAAACCGTGAAGCACCACCTGATTATAAATTAATAAACATGGAGATGGAGTATCAGTGCATATCAAACGATTTTTTAGCAAGACAGGCTGTTGCGTCCTACAGAAATGGGAAAGGATTCACGTATGAGAAAGTACTTCTTCACAAAACCTTCACAATCTCTGAGGCTAATGATGTTGTGATAAATCAGCATGTTAATGTGCCGAGGAGATCTATGACTGGTATACTATGTCTTTTCACTGCCCCTCATACAGAAGGCCTTAGGGACTCTGAGATTTTTGCAAACCCAAAGATCACATCAGTCAAGATTGACATAGATGGAGTGCCCAACCAAGTTTATTTGAAAGGTATGATGGCGACTGATTTGTGGCAATCCATAATTAAGCGAGTTGGCCTTAGTGATTCAATTAAGGAAGCTGATTTCTATACAGATAAGTTCGCTTTGTGGATTGACTTGAGGACTTACCCAGATAATGATATCCATGGAAGTGGTTTGTACATTCATGCTACTCGTGATGGGGTGACTTTGGAAATTAAGAGAGAAAAGGTAGGAACTAGAGTTCTTACATGTCACATGTTTGTTATTGCTGACGCTATCATGAGCATTGTTAATGGTGGCCTAAAGGAGATTAAATATTAGGCTGCTGTATGGTTTTCTTCTCACGGTGTCATGAGAAGAAACATCAATCTAAAGGGGTTAATGTAGTGAGTAATGATGAACGAACTCAAAGATATGATTCCATTCAATTGCATCATCACTGGTCCCACGAATTGTGGAAAGACCCAATACATAGTGGAACAGCTTCGAGGGCACTATAGGCAAGTGTTTGATTATATTGTGTTGATTTGTCCAACATATGCCCATAACAAGACTTATAGAGGCTTTGCCAAGGGGGACAAACGATTCTTTGTACTGTCGCCAGATGCGAGTGATCATGACGAAATCAACAATTTGTTGATGGACTGCGAATCGTTCTTCTCAGGTACGAATACGCTCCTAATATTGGACGACTGTGCCGTTTCCAAGGACTTGAAGAATAGGTCCAACAAATTCATCGGCTTGGCCTTCTCTGGGAGACATGTAGGGATATCGGTCTGGGTTCTCACTCAGCAACTGACATCTATAGCCAAACCATTCCGTGAAAATGTAGCTTGTGTGGTCTCATTCCACAATCCATCACAAACGGCGATGAAGATGCTTTTCGATGAGTATGGCGGGGACCTGGATGCTGAAACGTGTAAGAAACTCAAGAAGCATCTTATGAATGAAAAGTATGCCAGGCTGTGCTTCTCCCTTAGACATCCATTCCAAAATTATTTAGAGATACCGGCTCTAACGGCACAACCATGACAACTCCCGAAGAAATCATGAATGGTGAAACTGTAGTGGTGGAACAATCAACACCAACCATTAGCGATGATGATGTGAAAGCTAAAAGAGAAGAGCTGTCAATACTAGCTTGCCTAGGCTCGACCAAGGAGTATTTTGGCGTTCAAATGGCTCTAGGTGATGTCCACAGATTGTCGGATAGGGACGTAGAGAAGTACTACAAGAGGTACAAGATGGTGTCGGGTAAGAATGTGGCTGAAGGACTAATTGATCCTCCTTTACATCTATTGGCCAGACTAGTCAACTGGTGTCTTAGTAGTTACGGCGGAATAGATGAGCCAGATGCTTTGGTAAAGGATTGGAAGAACAATCAGTTGATCAAACAGTGGCTGTCAGAATATTCTGGTTCAATAGTAGTACATGGTGGTGCGATTGCTACGTTATTGATAATAGCCATTACCGCTCTCAAGCATTTCAGACTAAGAGAGCCCGCTGCCCCTACCACCACGTTTTATGATATGGCTAATACGGATGAACTCGTTGGAGTTGACACTGTTCGGTGAAAAAATTGAAATTGGAAGTGAAACTTTTACGGTTGAAAGCATACTCGAAAGAGATCGAAAACATGTCACAGAGAACAAACTCAACTTCCTCAACTGGTTCAATGACGTCACGTTTTGTACCACTTGCTGAGACTGACTTTGATTGGGACTCCATAGTTGTGGATGACCCCAAGAAGAGTGGAAGGTACAACTGTGCCTTTTCCAAGGTCTTTGTGATGGATGGTGGTGAAAAGAAGAGTTTATCGTTTGAACTGGAAAAACAAGACATATGGGGTTTGTCATGGTCTTACAAAGACATGAATAAAAAGGATTCTGCGAACATTAATGGAATTCAAGTTAAGTATCCATTGACATCATTTGAGACCAGGAATGCTCCAACCCTTTCGGAACAGGAAACCCAAAATAGGATTGACAAGATTGTAGAAATCGTTGGGTCCAATCTTCAAAGATTCTACAGTAAAAAAGACACCCGAAAGGAGTTGCCAAATATAGGTGATGCTAAAAAGGCAATATTAAAAACCGCTCCAAGTGATTTGGTGAAAATGCCTTACTCGTTTCCAAAAAACAAGGAGACCAAAGAACTTGACACCTCGAGGCCATTGGAGATGTATCTGAATTTCAAGACGAGTGGTGTTGGTATAGACAAAATAAGGTGTCATACTGTTTTCAAGGGTCGCAAAAGGAATGAGACTTTTAAAAACTACTTGTATGATCCTGACAACAGCACCCGAGCATGCTCACATATGGCATTGAGATGGGAGTCTGTGTATTATGGAGCACATGGTACAAACGATGCTATCGCTTCTGCAAAATTAGTGGTTCAACATATTAAGTTGAGTAAACCAATGGTTGAATTCGAACCAGTGGCAGATGAAGAGGCGGTACTTGGTGATTCGGAATATGAAGACGATTCAGATGAAGAATCAGACGAAGATGAATATGTTCTTGAGCATAACTAGGTTTAAGAACTAAGGGTTGGTTGGGATCTGACAGTTTCCTAGTATACCACTTACTAGGAGACTTAAAAGTAAGAATAAGTTAACTCACAACATGTCTGAAGAAACAAGTCAGGTTGAGCAAATCACTAGAGAGCCTTCTGTCAAAACAAAGGTCAAAGACCCCAAGAGAGTTCAGGCTGGTAAAACGTTATCGGAAAAGAACAAGAGGGCTAGAGAGGCTTTGAAACGTGAAGAGGAAAGGGAGAAGAAGGAGAGTGAAAAGGAAGAGAATAAGGGTAGTCCTGTTGGTGGAACTGGTGATTGGATACCAAAATATATGCCGTCCCAAACTATTTTTCTAGCCATAGGTGCAATTGGCCTCGCCGCCTATGGACTGTGGACAAACTATCGAGACAGGATACCTGATTTGCATTTTCCACCCATTACATTAAAATCGAAACCATCACAGCCCAAAGTCACAGAAAGTCAGCCCGCCACAGAGGAAACCGATTTAAAAGATGATCTGTTATGATTCAAAATGGCTGAGAATAAGCTCGTAAAGACAGTTACTGGCTCTGCAGTGCTCGTTGGATTGTCGACTGGGATGGGCTGGCTGGCCAAAAAGGCTCTTCGGGAGTCATTCATCGGCGACCCATCGACCAGTATCATGAACTATGGCAAATGGGTACTTGTGCTGACTACAGCTACGTATGTCAAAACCTATTTAGAGGATCAGAAGATACTACCCACAAGTGTCTAATGGCTATGAATTTCACTAAAGCAATTAAATTTGCTCAAGAAGATTATATCATTGATCTTATGAGACACATAAGACAATCATACGTTAATGCTTTACATGAAGCTGAGTATCTTTCTGTTGAGAGAAACTCAGAGGTTGAAATCGACCCCATGCCGAGTAATAAAGAGCTTATCAAATGGTACTACAAACGAGAAAATAGACAAGAATATTATGCCAAGGAGCCCAAACTGATGTGGTATCTTTTGAGAGATATGGATAAGGATCTTGATGAGACCAACAACAAGCCAGAAAAGGCTACAGAAAAACCACCAGGACCACGACCATTAGTATCCTTTATGTTTGGGGTGTTGACACCGATCGCATTATACACAGGCTCGAAATTGTTTAAGAAGTAGGACAACAAGTGGATAAATGGCGACTATAGCAATCATGCTTGGAGGGGCAGTCCTCAATGCAACAGCCTTCATTGGTGGAAACTATTTAGCAAAGGTCATTAGTGGCTCATCTTCGGCCGATCTCCAACTTGAAAGAGAAAGGCATGACAAAGCCATGGAGAAGTACCAAAAAGACTATGCTGCTTATCAAGAGAAACGAATGGCTTATATTGACTTTGAAAATCGTAGGAAGGGTGATGAGAATCAAGCCTCTGAGAACATATCAAAGACGGATGAAGCGCTGAGATTATACAATCAAATGGGCAATCCCCCTAAATTCTCAGACTATTACCGACCCAATTCAGATCAAAAGACTGGGGAAATGGTCTACGTTTCTGGTGGGATGTTAGCCTTGGGATACATTGCCAGCAAGTGGATATAAAATAATTTAGAAGTTTCCATATTCAACTTCAAATATGGCAACTGCTTATGATCCTGATTTGGATCCGACTACACTAAATGAGCCTGGCGAGGATGATGGGGATGATACACTTTACTTGAGCCCAATCACAAAGACATCAACCACTCGTCCAATTGAACCTGATTATGAAGAGGAGGAAACCTCGTTTGGTGGTATTGATGAAACTCGGCCCTTATTGATGGAGGAGATGGAAATTGAACAAGACGAAGCCTGGGCCAAGATTAGATCAAGATTCCCCAAAGTTGATACGTCCAAGTTTACAGCTAGGCTGAATCAATTCAAACAAGTAGTCGTCAAATTGCTTAGGAAAGGATCAAAACCTTATGTGTTATTCAAAGGTGATGATGAATTGAATGATGGATTGCCGGACACCATCAAAAATAGTCTAGGCCCAATGGCAGAAGAAGTTGTGGAAGCCAATGATGGTGAGATAGCCAAGAGAAACACTATGATATCCAAACTCAAGGAGAAGCTAAGATTCCAAAGAGATAAGCCGCTGAAGACCCCAGAAGAAAGTAGCCAAATAGAGACTCTGGAGAGGGAAATCGGTGAGCAGGAGGAGGAGATAGCTAACCTGGAGGGTGAGAATGAAGAGATACAGGAACGAATGTCATTGCGGGATCGTGTGAAGGCCACCTTCAAGAAATACGGATTCACAGTCTTTGCTGTCATGAGTGCCGTTGGAGTGGTCATTGGTGTCATAGTCTCCAACCTATCCAAAGGGCTCTCAAGATTGGGTAAAGGGGTTGGCGATGGGCTAAAAACCCTTGGGAAGAAACTTGGCGAATTGCTGCCTGGGATGGTGGGCGCTATTGTAAGCTTTCTGTTCAAGACTGCTGGAGAGGTCGTCTCATTCCTGGGTAAACATGCTTGGCTGTTGATAATGGCGGTTGTGCTTTACTTCATAGAAGAGTTAAAAAGGAAACGTAAATGAATCAAATGAAGACTTATTGTGTCAAAGAGAAAAAGCTGACTGATTGTGTACCTGGTAGTGAAACCTTTGCCAAAACATCCAAAGGAAGGCCGATGATGAAGTGTAAATGTTCCAGCTGTGGCATCATCAAAACTCGATTCCTCTCAGATGCTGACTATAGAAATTTAAAGATGACTAAGAAGTAATCAAACAACATGTTGAGCATTACTATGTACGAGTCTGAAGCCAGGGTGTATTTGGATCCCCCACTGGAAAAGATTCGGGAGATCCAACTCCTCGACTGTATTGTACCCAAACGATTGGTGAACTTCAAGGATCGACAGGGCTTTCTCAAGGAGGATCGAACCATCATAATAGTTCAACCCGGTACATACTCTCTACGTGATATACACGCAATCTTTCTGAACGATACGGATAATGCCAAGCTATCGATCATTGAGACTGACACTGTTGATTACCTGTATTCCAACAAGAGTTTCAACATTAAACTTACAAGAGGTCTCCAAGTTGCTCTTGGGGTGCCGGAAACCGTAACCCCTGGAAAGCTGTACCCCATAAACATACAGATTAAGGAGCCGCTGAGACTTTTGTGTAGTATAGTGGACAATAAGTCGTCATATATGAATAAGACTCAATCTGGAGAACCCGTGAAACTCTCGCCCTCCCACCTCCTTGCCAACAGACCATCACAGGATTACCCAGCCATGCCAGTCCAAAAACATAAGAGCCCCATAAACCACTTCGACTTAAGCATCCTCGACATTGGATGGAAGAAACTTGATCTGACGGGTTCTCCCATCACATTCAGTTTACGATTCAGATAACATCTTAAAAGTAAGTGATCTTCATTCCAAAATGGATGCATATAAGACGATTTATCCCAACTTAGAGGCTACTGCACCTCCCACTGATGGGCCATCATTCAGACTTCAACAATGTTGTGATGCCTTGAACAAGCTAAAGTCTGAATTAAACCACTACGAGACAGTACTCAAAAAATACAACCGATCCAAAGGTGTACTTATGAATGTAAGCTCGACCTGTGGTATACTGTCTTGCGTCTTGGCGGTTGGTGGATTGGGCACATCGCTTAGTGGAGTCGGAATCATCGCATCTGTGCCATTGGGTGTGGTAAGTGGCGTATTTGTGTGTGCATCCATAGCGTTGCAACAAATATCCAAGAGACTGTCCAATAAGGCTGTGAAGCATCAAAACACCATCACACTGGCCAGATCCAAGATAAACACCATTGAAGACCTAGTTTCCAAAGCCCTTAGTGACAATAAGATCTCTGATGAGCAATTCTCGTTGATCATAGAAGAACTCAAGAAATTCGAAAAGCTCAAGGCTGAGATACGGGCTAAGGCTCAAAAAAATATGAGTGGAGAGGACCCCGTGGTGTTGAGGCAGAGAGTGCGCAACGAAATCCTCAAAGAACTAAAAGGAGGACCATAACTATCATCTATGAACAAAACAAATACTAGCTTAAAAGTTTGAACCCTTCTACCCAAATTCTGGATAGAAGATGGTCTTCACACTAAACGATCTCAAAAACAGAGAGCCTATTACAGGATATGCAACTCAAAATGAAGTTGATGCTATTAGGGAATGGTGTGAAGAAGTACGTGAAACTATCCCCAGAGATTACGCAACCAAAGATAAAGTTCGTTCTATTGAGGAATGGTGTGAGAAAGTACATAAAATTTTCCTCAGGGACTTCGCAACCAAAGATCAAACTAGTTATTTGAATTCAAGAATTGCCAACGTAGAATCTGTTGTAAGGTTGTTTTTGGTTGGCGCATTGGCATACACAACAATAAATACAGCAATATATTCATTTGACTTTATATGCTGGGCACTTAGCTAATGGCTTAAAAGTTTGACCCCTTCTACCCAAAGTCTGGATAGAAGATGGGCTTAATCGATGACTTCAAAAAGAAGTATCCAAAGGCTAACCTTGACCAATTCAAATTCATACGTGATGAATATGGGGGTTACATGATTTGGAAACATTACGGATTGACAGTCATGTCCTATGATGACCCCACTGGCAAGACATGGACTGATGGGATGCAACCAAGTTTGAAATCGCGACTCTGGATTGATCTTGGACTGGCCGATGATGGCACACTGAACTCATTCCCACCAAGCCTAACCATGACCAAACGATACTACCCGATACCCGCAGTTGACTTTGACAGCCCCACAAGCAACACTACAAGCATGCTGACCTCGCTGGACATATACGTGTCCAATACGAAGAAATTCACCGCCAAGATGCGTAACATATTCACCTCCCAAGTTGTAACTTTCAAGTTTGGTAAACAAAGTCGAAAGTGGTTGAACGCCCCCGACATGAACTACTGGCCACAACAGCTGAACTTTGCAGTGTGGTGTGCGACCTCCGGCTGTGGGATAAGCCCCTTCGAGAGCCTCAACTACCCCAAAGTCGTGAATAGCTTCATCAAGTTTCATGTATACTTCACCATAAGACGAATATTGTATGAACTGAATCTTCCACTGCCTGATGAGCAACCCTTTGTAATCAACAACAACCCTTACAGCAAGGTCGCTTATCAACGATTATGCGCTGAATTTGGCATCTCAAACAACTCTGACTTCAGATGGAAAGGTGGACGAAACGGAGGTTTGGGTGACATATTCATCGATTATGGGGCTGGATACCATGGAGTGGGTGGAGGATACCAAAATGTCCATATGGTAAGAAACTATGACGATGGAGCTGATCAGTGGCCTGGTGAAGGTGGTAAATTTGCCGATGATGGGGGTAAGAAGGAAAAGGGTGACCTCATCTCATTCATCCGTAATGATGACTTTGCCGATTACAAGTATGCTTGGTTCATACCAACTAGTGGCTATGGACTCACCAAAGCTGGACTTGGCAGATTGAATCGATCTGCTGAAGCCTTTGTTTACTGCGTATTGGGGGCACAAGTCAACACTAGAAACTCGATTGTGGTGGTGCACTGGTGGTGGAGCGATTGAGACTCAACAAGAATTCTTGGCCCTGTTTGAGAGTAGTGTGATCGAGAATGACATTTCGAGTTCGATCCAAAGGTATCAACTGGCCACTCAAGAAGCTAAATTAAGACTTGATTTAGCCATTGCTCCTGGAGTGTGGTTAATGCCCAGTAACATGATCATAAACACAGAGAGTGTGATCGGGTATAACAACAACCTCATGAAGGCCACTGATAACATGAAATTTGGTGTCAACACAAACATAAACCTGGAGACTAAGACTGTGGGAATCAGCCATAATCTGGGGCCCTCAAAAGTCAAGTTGCCACATGCAGCTGTAGAGACTAAACGATCACCAACGATTAATCCTCAACCTGAAATCAAAGAAGAAACAACTAGTAATCATGAAACCAACCTGATACTATTAATCATTGGAGGTGGAGTTTTAGCTTGGCTGCTCTTCAGATAAAAATTGAGATACCCAATACATAGATCATGACTTCGTAAATCATGACATCATTGGCAATCGTTGGCAGTAGATACTTCGATGACATGTTCTTCTTGAAAGAACAAATAGGTAAAGCTCTCAAGAAATGGAAGCTGGATCTCTCAGACATACAATTGATTGTGTCTGGAGGTGCAGAAGGGGTTGATGAACTGGCCAGAGATTTTGCCATTGAAAAGGAGATCCCATTCAAAGCGTTTGAACCTCAATGGGACTATTATGGCAAGGCGGCTGGGCCAATTCGCAATAGAGCGATTATGGAGTGTGCGACGCATGTATTGGCCTTACCTTCTTGTATTTACTCGCCGGGTACCAAATCCGCTATTAAGATGGCTAGGAAATACAAGAGAGAGGTTATAGTCGTTTATGTCTGATGATTAAGTGAACTTTTGTAACGTGAAGCGCGTTACAAATGTCTTTGGATACCTCACAAAGGCCCACACTTTTCACAATCCCTTCGTAGCTTAACATGATGGCAAATATACTCTCCACTACACATATGACACATCCGTTTCTTATTATTAGTCTTAATTCTACCATGTTTACAATAACGATGAGGGCTACACAATTTACAACAATATCTATGTCTATCATGTGGACAGATACCTGCACCGCCACACTCTTTACAACAATATCTATGTCTATCATGTGGACAGATACCTGCACCGCCACACTCTTTACAATAATATCTATGTCTGCCATGTGGACAGATACCTGCACCGCCACACTCTTTACAATAATATCTATGTCTGCCATGTTGACAAAGCTGAGAGCCGCCACACTCTTTACAATAATATTTTGTTCTACCATGTGGACAACGTTTTCTTGGTTTAGCTTGAGCACAATCCATTGTGTATATACCACTACAGTACAACCATCGACCATCAATTACACTTTTGTAACGTGAAACGCGTTACAAATGTACTTCCATTAACAATCAATTCCCCAACGCTGCTTCAAACCCTTAAGCTCCTCTATGTCAACACACCAATCCAAGAACCTATCCGGATGCCACGCCACAGGCATCAACTCGTCATATAGATCTTTGTAGAAACTACGCTTGTATATTTGTCTATTGGCTTCACATAATAAGTCTTCTTTAATCACCCCATGAAACTTTTTTTGGTGGGATCCCAAGTAAGCAACAAAACGCATACTAAGAAACTCATCTCCAAACAAAAACCTATAGTATCTAGCATAATGTCTACATATGAAATTGATGACATTCCGCTCACTTATCTTAGCATTCCGCTCACTTATCTTGGCATTACGCCATTTATTAATTTCCTCCATACTTATACCACAAATCGAAATCCATACGTCAGATGTTGCTGATCTTTTTGCTCTCTTTGTCTTCTTCTTAACAATCTTGTTTTTCACCTTGCCCATCGTGAATGTAAGCTACTACTCTCACTACGCCCCTCTAATATAACTTTTGTAACACGATCCATGTTACAAAAATATCATGCATGATTACCAATGAGTCCCCCAACGCTCCTTCAACTCTTGAAACTCTTCCAAATCAAGACACCAATATACAAACCTACTTGGATGCCATGCTACAGACATTAGCTCTCCCCAAATATCATTTCGGAAAAAAATACGTCTGTGTATGCCCTTCCAGGCCTCATGTAACAACTCGTCTTTGAAACTTATGTACACCTTAACTGAAAGATCTCCGATAAGAAGGTCGTCGACAGAATATGGCCGTTCGAGATCAGGATCCATCATCCCAAACAGAGTTAAATCTTCAGCGCCCTTACATAAGTTCTCAGCGATGTCTTTGATACACAACTTATCAAAGTCTTTTGAATATTCATATACTATCTCGTTATCGTCAATGGGAAAATGAGCCATGGTAAATACAAGACGAACCTTCTCAACCAAACACTGGTTGAAACTAGACACCCTATATAATATGCTTGATTTGTACTCTTCTAGAAAATCATTAACTCCTAACCAGTCCACGTTGTCATAAAGAAAGTCAAATGATGTTGGCATTCTCATCTCATCCATGTAAGGCATTTTCGCAATCGTATGCCAGATGGTGCAACACTCGACCCAAAATCCCACTTTGTCAAATCGACCCCCACCCCACCCCCCAAAGTGCATCGACGATCCAAACGAAAAAATTGGCACTCGACGGAAAAAGTCATCGATCGAAAATCAAACAAGTCGATAGGCAAACTTTTTGGCCACGCCCATCTGACAAAAATCGACCACACCCAAAACCACGATTTCGCAAAAAAATCGTAACATCAAAAATCGACCACACCCAAAAACACGATTTCGCAAAAAAATCGATCGAAAATGAAATTGCGCCAGAATGCCCACAATCCAACTACTGAAAAAGAAATTTTTAGTTCATTGTCTTTTCGAGACACAATATTACTACTCTACACTGTTAAAGTTTTACTAAAGGATAAACGAAACAATTTCTATTGCTATGTCAACAAACAATAGCAGAGAAAATATAATTTGCAGAACACAGGGTTCAGGTGAAGAGCAACGGGAAAGAGAGCAAGAATTAACTGAGGAAGAATGAGCGAAGTAGATCGCCAAAGAAGGCGCGCTCGGGAAAGAGAAAGGAGACGAAATTATAGCGAAGAACGCCGACAAGCAGAAAGAGTCCGGGCTCGAGAAAATAGACAAAATGTTAACGAAGAACGCCGAGAAGCGGAAAGATTCCGTGCTGTGGAAAACAGACAAAATTGTAGCGAAGAATGCCGAGAAGCGGAAAGACTTCGTGCTGTGGAAAACAGACAAAATTTTAGCGAAGAAAGCCGAGAAGCGGAAAGACTCCGTGCTGTGGAAAACAGACAAAATTTTAGCGAAGAAAGCCGAGAAGCGGAAAGACTCCGTGCTGTGGAAAACAGATAAAACTGTAGCGAAGAAAGCCGAGAAGTGGAAAGACTCCGTGCTATGGACCACAAATTTGCATAAGTTTTGTCTGCATAATATTTGCTCACTGATGCGTGACTCAGCACTCGCACTTTCCCTTAAACTTGACACTTGACTTGGAAAACCGACTTCTAAACAAACCTTCAGAAAAATGATCTTCTGAATGCACTACTTTTGAATGAGAAGCAAACTGATGAAAGATTTCAAATTTTTAAGCCTTGAATCATATAAACATCTCCCCTGTCGACGGCTAAGAAATACTCCCACGGGGATTTTCTCTAGGCGGCAAATTGCAGAGTGTAGCGCTTTCACTGGCAGCTTTTCGCGTTGTCGACGTTGTCATTTAGTGTGTCGATTGGGAACTTTGGTTTCAACGCCGTTGTTTTCGTAAAAAATGTTCTTCTAAATTGCAAAATGTCTCAAATGTATGTTAGTCATTCACGTGTTGCGTTGGACCAGGTCTAATTATAGTTCACACTTTTACGGTTATTTATTTCTTTTGTTAAGTAACTACAGCTGATTGTAGTGAATAAATGAAGGCAGTAATTTTTTAAACTTACAATGTAATTAAGAAAAGAATAATTAATAATTATTTTTTCATTCTCGTGAAAAATGTTTTTCGGGCTGGTAGATGTTGGTTACAGCTTGCCCGAAGGGCAATCTGTAAAATTAATTTTCTTTGCACCCTGCTTGGAGTAAACATTTATTTTACCGAGGTGTTCGTTTTAACACGAAAATGACAAGAGTTGTGTCCTGCATTTCCCAGTAGCGTGTACAAATCTTTTAAATACATTTACGCAAATAGAATGGTTAATTTCATCAGGAATAGAATACAGTACATTGATAATTTGTGTTTTTTGTAGAATATACTCCATGACTTTGTAGGTAGAAAGACCGTACTTATGGCAGACGAAAGTTTAGACAAAAATCACAGCAAGTTAACCGACCTCGACACTTAACTATAGTTAAAAACGTTTGTGAATTCCTTCGCAATATTTTAGAATGCTTTTACAGTTTAAAGTGAAATGAAAGTACTAACGGGAGCCCCGCTTTTAAGCTTGGCTAAATCTATATATTAGCTGTATTAAGCGTTGAACTGCAATTTGCTACCGGTCTTTAATAATTATTGTTATCTACCAGTATTGTTTTGAAAGTTATTAAACTTGTAGGAAATGAATTCCGTTATAGCCAATGGTCATTTCTCAAATGAGATTGAGTCAGTTTATGTTATAATATTACCTAATCCTTTAGCGTCGTAGATTAGGCTTAAGTAGACCTGCTTTTAATTTTCCTCGGTTACTCGGGCTACGTCTTGCATTGGTACGTTGTGGTTAATAAACTCGACTGTTGGAGCTAAGCACTGTTTTGTTCTCTGTCGTTCCATTGGGTTGTTTCACAGAAATAGGTCCAAGACCTCACTTAGACCAAAAACCGGTTATTATCACAATGTTGGCCCGAGCGCAGGTCCAATAAAATGAAACCACTAGAGATCGATATTCTTCATATTATCTTATTACATGGCAGTCTGTTTTAGCTCAAAAACAAAAAATACAAAAAATATATGACTTCTGGTCGGCCATCTTCCTATTGACGGTCCGTACGCGTATGGCAATTCCGACCACAAAAGAACCGACGAGAAGGATCAGTTTGACCTCAAGACTACCTTGCCATATAATAATACAATAACGTTGGTATTTGATTGTAATTGAGTAAATAATGGAAGAATTGATGTAAAACGCCTTTGAACATTACCTGTCCTCCTCGTGCCTGGTGGCGCATAGGGCCTTGCCTTAGCTTTGAACATATCCATAGGAAAAAGTGTGTTATACAAATTCATCATCATTACTAGAAATACGACTCCCGCAAAACCTCGCGAAGCTAGTTTTTAAGAACTCATGATGGTTTTTCCCATGAGAATTAGAACCCCAATTTATGTAACTATTTACTTATTATATCATCACTTTTTTTACTTTCTCAGTTCTTGTAATTATTATCATGATTATTATTGTATTATTACCATTATTATTATTATTGCTGGTATTGATATTATTATCATTGTTATTTTTTTATGTTTAACATAATATACTGTTATGGGGTGGGGGTGTATGTCCTAATCTGGGTAAAGGTATTGTTCCTCTACTACTACAGGCAATACAGTTTTCTTCTGAATAGGGTTTGTATTAGTTGTGGTAAAAATTACTCATCTCTGAACAATACCATTTCTTCTTTTCGGCTTAGAATCTAGTCATGGTTGCCACAGCCACATGATCTTGAAATTCCCTTACTTTTCCCTGACAAATGTAAAATTCCCCTTACCAACTAAATTACTCCTGGTAATGGCCTCCAACCTCACCTCACAGCAAACCTATCCACCCATTTATTTAATATGCTCAAAAAGTTACATACAGTGCATATGGATTGATAGTTTCTTAAGGTAACAAAGTCATGGAAAAAGGATTGATTTTCTAGGCAATCCAAAACCAGCTTGTCATTTAATTCTACCACTCCAACACATTTCATGTTAATTCTTAATTACACCAAATAAATAAATTAGAACTCTTAAATTTCACTTTTTCCTGACTTCTCTCAAAGACTTAAACTTTCCCTTACTCGAAATGAAATTCCCTGACTTTTCCCTTGCTTGAAGTTTTTTTTTCCCTCACCATTTCCTGACCTATAGCAATCATGCTAGTGCAGTCATTTGTCCATACAGTTAGTGTGGAAAATCATGATTGAAAGCATAGGGCATTTAGGAAACTTCAAAGACTTGTTATTACATATAGCAACCTTGGAATGAATACATAAGAAAGATCATAAAAATTTTGGCATTACAAACTTTAGTTTCTCCTTTGTGGAGTGAGTCTTTTTAATGTAAAATGTCAACTGTATATTGTGGATGTTATTAAATATTTGTATTTGACATCATAAAAATGAATTAGTCCATACAGTCATTTGTCCATACAGTTAGTGTGGAAAATCATGATTGAAAGCATAGGGCATTTAGGAAACTTCAAAGACTTGTTATTACATATAGCAACCTTGGAATGAATACATAAGAAAGATCATAAAAATTTTGGCATTACAAACTTTAGTTTCTCCTTTGTGGAGTGAGTCTTTTTAATGTAAAATGTCAACTGTATATTGTGGATGTTATTAAATATTTGTATTTGACATCATAAAAATGAATTAGTCCATACAGTCATTTGTCCATACAGTTAGTGTGGAAAATCATGACTGAAAGCATAGGGCATTTAGGAAACTTCAAAGACTTGTTATTACATATAGCAACCTTGGAATGAATACATAAGAAAGATCATAAAAATTTTGGCATTACAAACTTTAGTTTCTCCTTTGTAGAGTGAGTTTTTTTAATGTAAAATGTCAACTGTATATTGTGGATGTTATTAAATATTTGTATTTGACATCATAAAAGTGAATTAAACAGCATTAAGGAAAAAGGTTAAGATGTTATGCCTAATTTTGCAAAGTAGGGCTTAAATTTTCATTTGTGGGCAAAGGGTGGGAGCTAAGAGAGTAATTCCCAGGGATACCTGGAACTCAAAGGTAAAATCCATTTACAAAAGGCTATGGAACTTGTCAGTCCCAACGAAACCTTTTAATTAATTACTTAATACATATATTTAGCAAAGATATAGAAAAGAGCAATACTAGTCAGAAGTCAGTAATAAATACCATCTGCTTTATTTTCAAAGAATTGCATTGATCACTGATAATATTGCAGAACCAGTCACTGATTGTTAAGTATCTTTTCTGTTGAAAATGCTGAACATAACTGCTACAACAGACAAATCTACAATATATTTTCACTGTTGCAATGATATCAGGTCACATAATTATAAATAATTGCTATCACAACTGCAGTCTCTGTATTGGGAATTTCTTCAAAATGGATAGCTATCGTTTTAGTACGAAAAATACCTACTTGCATTGTCATTGCCGTATTGAGACTACGTGACTGTAATCTTTCATTTCTTTGCGGTTGGTTTCTGTTTCCCCTTTCCTGGCACTTTGTTTCACGACGATATGGCAATCTGTTCTGTCGGTCGTCTTCTGATTCTGTCTGTATGCTGTTGCCATAATTTTCCTTAAATTCTGAATGCTGTATAGCTAAAACGAGTCTTTGTTTCTATCGATAACAAAATCAATTTCCAATCTAACTTGATTGTATTCCTGGTCGTTTTCCTTGCTGTTTCCTTTGCCATTTTTGAGCGAAAAGTTGTTGTCTTTGCTGCGATGCCTCTTATTATATTATCGTCCCTTAATTTCTCAATCTCTGCTTTGAGGCGCCGCTTCCCGTGTGCTGATTTTTGCGGCATTCAAACTTACTCGTCGACGATCTCTCGCCACTCTTACTTGTGCATCTCGGAGATCTTCTTGCTAGGATGTACTTCCAGTATTAGAAAAATCGGTTTCCACAAAATTCACATTATTTTCAAAACATGATTCACGGAATTCCTAATGGCGGAAATTCACATGAAGTAATGTTGCCAGGTAACCTGGCCTGCGAACGGACACCTTTAAAATATATATATATATATATATATATATATACATATATAAAAACTCTCGGCTCGATTTACTCGGGCTTGCGAGCCACGTGGTCTGACCGAAGGCGACACGATTAGTAACCTCGCTTCGCGAGGAATCATTATTTAATTTTTGGTGTTTTTTTTTAATCAAAAATTATTATATTTGGATCTAAATTTGCTGACAGACTTGTTTACTTGAATGCATTCAGACACTTCAAAATGACGGTCATCCTTGCTTATTTAAACTAGCTAATTTCTCTCCCAATATAATATTTACACTTCGCGAACCCCTGAAGCTGAAGGACGAGGAAATAATAGAGTGTCTCATGTATTAATCATCGGGGTAAACGGCTAAGAGAATTTTTACCACAATTGCTACTTATCTCGCAATCTGATTGGTTTATTCGCCGTTGTCGATAAATCGTTAATTTCTCGATATTCATTCGTATCCTCACGATCAGGGGGGGGGGGGACCTAGCTAATGAGCAACAACTGTGCAACATATAATATCCAAACTAACCTGCAACAAATCGATAAATTGGTGTCCGTAATTTTTTTATTAGGGAAAATAATAATTCTCGGATAACCATGTCTAGCGAATAGAACCACGGCATTGAGATCGTGTTACACATCATGTCATCAGGTGAAATCTCGGTAAAATTCGTATTTCTTCCAAACCACTGCATGCTATGCTATTAGACAGTTTCTTAGGTTGGTTGGTAGGAGGGTGGTGGTACACGTATGGAGTAGAATCCATAGCTATCCTGATTACTCATCTTTTAATGGTAATCAGACGGTTTCGAAAAAGAGCTCACATTGTACGAGCCGCTTCGGCAAGTACAATCCGTTTGCTTTTTGAGAAACTCACGAGTGCAATAAAATCCCAAATTGAAGGAGAAAACCCGTATGATTATTTGTTAATAATCCTACATGAAAAAAATTCGATTTGTAATTTGCCCTGGCACTTTTTGCCCCTGGTGTTACAATTTTTGCTTTGATGTTACACTTGAACTGCGATACTCTTAGCCAATCACAATAGAGTAACTTTTTCATGCATATTATTGACCATTATTAGTAAAGGTAATCATACGGTTTCGAGTTCAATTTGGAATTAATTTGCACGAGTGAGTTTTTCAAAAAGCTGAAATTGCACGAGCTGCTTTGGCGAGTGCAATTTCAGCTTTTTGACACTTTATTTACTGATTGGCTGACGAAGATCAGCTGATAACGTTACGAACTCAAAGCGGTTCGTTTAAAAATAAAGAATATCCTAATTAAGAATTTCGATGATTGTGTAATTTGCACTGTTGTTACACTTTTTGCACTGGTGTTACAGTTGAACTGCACTGCTCTCAACCAATCAGAATCGAGTAATTTTTTCATATATTATTAAGTGAGTAATACCCGAATATGTTTCAAGAGTCGTGACGTATTTCTTACGAGTCTCCAGGGAACTAGAAGAAATGGGAGATGTAAATTTCGAATTCTGCCCCTTTTTTGTACTCAAACAGCGAAAAAATAGTTTTCATTCCACAGCGTTGTATGTTTTGGTTGCTAACCGTCTCCAGGAAAAACCTTGAAAAGCGAAATCAATTTCTGTGTATTATCATCGAGTATTTCGGCGCGCCCTCTTTTGTCATTATATGTTATACGTAACAGTATGATTATGGTACTTTTTCAAACGCAATGTAGTGATAAGATCAATTTACGTACGCATATGACACAAGATAACGCGAGATAAACTAGGTAACCTTTGCATGTTCCACTACAAAAATGAGCTAAGTTTACGGCTTTAACGCGTGATATTTTATGGTAACAAACGGCGTCTGCATAGTGCTAAAATTAACTTGCAAATTATAAACTATGATTTAGATTTAAACAATTGAGCCTCGCCTGTAATACACACATTATATCAGTTTTTTTCACTTTGTTCCTTATTTTTCTAATAATCGGTTTGGTGCTTTAAACGAAAACAGAGAGGAAATAAATGCGCTAGCGCGCTTCCGGCTGTTGGCAGATATCGAGGGCCGGTTATTTAAACGCTGTCGAGCTTAGGCCGCGTTTTAAGTAAAATTGGAAGGGTTCAATTTACTCAATGACACCAATTTATTTTCAGTGAACAGGTACTGACAGTTTTTCTGGTGTGGTATAAACGAGATTGAAAGGTTAAGTTGGAACAGCACAAATTCAATTTAAACAACGGTTTTGTTAAACACTGTCCAAACCTTGTTTAAATAAAGCCGGCCCTGCCGAGGGTTTTGCTTTGCCAGGAAAACTGAAAAATTGTAGAAATCACCCACGTACAGTTCTTTGCTGTCATTTGCTTATTTTGTACACATTTTTAGGACAACATGTATTTTTATTTTGAATATGATATCTTTACTTTTTGGACAAAGTTACTCCAACTGAACGCGAACGATTATATATCAGATGCTGAGAAAATCGTTCAATCTTGATCGATCGACGCGAAAAATTATGAATAATTTCGAAACTTCTCTTTCTCTGCAATTTTCGTGGGTGAGTTAACTATTACGATAAAAATGTTTCTTCCTCGGTGTCTTCATCTGCCTTGTTTTGTTTTATTTTCCGCAATCACTAAGCCACTGCTCAGTAAAGCATTACAATAACATGCCTCCAATTTTGTAAGTAAATACTCTGTCAGTTTGTTGCTGTTCACTACAATTTCGTTAGAAAGAATACAATCTGGTACAGACTGAAACAATTTCTAGATGTTTTCGCGAACACTTTAATTAACAAATTAAGTTGAAGTGCATCTTATATGCGCCTGGATTATTGCCTATTACCTGGTTAGGTTAGAACATGACAAATTTTCTCTAATCCAGTTGACTTTGATCTGACCGATGTCCGGCTCAAAAAAGATTAATGCTGTAATCACTTGAAGTTGTTACCGCTTAGCTCTGTTTCTTCTGTCATTATACAGCTGTCTAATCACCTTAATCGGTCGTTTGTGTTTTTTAAAGTCATCAGTTCCGGCTTTTAACGAAGGATTTCGGGAAGCTATAGCTATAAAACTAACGTCGCCTTTATCTATAACAATGATTTCTCTGGGAGAATTTTCTAGATATGTGAATATTTACAACCGTTATTTCAATTCAAGATTTAAATTTGCAGTTCCCAAGAATCCCGAGTAAGGGAAAAAGCAAAAACTTAGACGATACATAGCCGTTTTCCCGTGGTTCCTTGGGACCAAGATCCAGTTGACATGCGCAGTAGCTTATGAGTGAATGTCATTGAAAAGTTTCTTTTTTGAGCCATTTGCAGCATTTCATATGATATAGGAGATTGACTCAGTTTCTAGACTCTTAGACAATTCTGATTGACTAACAGGTGAAAGGTCCTTAAAATAATTTCGTCAATGCACCAAAAACAGTTGGCCATATAATATCGCCTTTTTATCTCTAATTGAAACGCTTTTGCAAAAATAGATAGATACCAAATTTGATGGAAATGGATCAAGAACTGTGGTTCTTGCTTTCTACTTGGATAGTCGGTAGAAAACTATTACGATTACAAACAACAAATTTCCAAAAGGAATTTCATAATCTGAGATGGATTAACAGGATCAGGGATTGAATGTCCCTGGAAAAGAAATAACATTTCAGAATGGTCCAAACGGTCTAAACCTGTGTAATTGCCATAACTCCCATTGGACGAAGAAAATGAAAATGAATTTATGTTGAAGCGATGCCGAGTATCTATGATATTATCTGCAAGCACGTTAACGTTACTGACGAACTTATGTAAACACCACTCTTATGAACGAAAACAAAACCACTCAAATACCGTGTGAAACGAATAATACGCGTTCAATTAGTCTAAAACGTGCACACAGGGTTCTTCTTTTCAGCTGCAATTAGACTAAAACAACCATTACGATTTAGCCATTAACATTTCAAAAAAAGAAAGAAAGAATTCAGACGGAGATATATTCATTTTTTGAATTCAGATGGAGAGATATTCATTTTTTGATCTCGCAATTAGTCGAATTTTGTGAAACAAACAAAATAGGTTCTGCATTCTTTCTCCTCCATGAATGTTACGACGTAAGCAAGAGGAATCATATAGAGTAACATTTGTAATTTCCGACGCCATAATTTTCTGTCTCCTAAATGAAAAATTGGCTTTTAATTTTGAATAGTTTTCCACATGTACAAAGACACGTTTTTACATTTCGCGGAGAATCAATGTGATCATTAATTATACCGTGCAGCCGATCCGGTCACACGTAATTAAGGAAAGTGTTTTTTCACGGATCGGAGACCAACGGTGCCGGACGCCTTGTTGGTAAACCCGGTTTGTTTCATGAAATTTTAGGTGTAAATATTATTAACAAAGTCAGTTACTCTCGCTGGGAGAAGGCAACTAGCTCAACAAAAGTTAATTTGAGTTGTCGACCAGAGGTCAAACTACTTGTCTAGCTCAATCAAATGGCACCGTGTATTAGCATAAAGATGGTTCTGTGGTGTTCCGCGTTAATTCTATTTCGGTCAGCCATCTTGTTACTCGCCGATGAGGAAGAAGACGAAAATGACGAAGACGACGATGACGACGACGACGAAGAAGAAGAAGATGATGAGGACGATGATGATGGCGACGACGACGACGAAGAAGAAGATGATGATGAGGAAGATGATGATGAGGAAGATGATGACGAGGACGATGATGATGATGACGACGATCACGACGACGATAATGATGGTGGTGAGCTAGTTTTATGATCTCCTAATCTTCCATGTGAAATTACACAGAATACAACTTAACTTTACTCTTTACTCGCCAATGTTTACGGCTGCCAAAATTCAAACTCTGTCATATTGCATGTTATTTCGTTGTTAAAAGTAACAAATACTACACTTTCCATAACTCGGCATCATAATGTCAAATATTTACTTGTTCCACTAAATTGTAAATAGGAGCGGAACGTATTTCAATTTTGTTTTCTAGATTTTGAATTTTCTTATGTGCTACATACGACTAAAGGTACGGAACTAATTGAACTTAGATTATTTAACATCGTAATGGCGTAGGCTTCTTCCTTTAAGCAGAAAAAAATACATCAGATCTTAGCTACGGGTGTTTTGCTCTTTGCTGATGAAACCAACGTTTAAGCTACTTTGATAATTCTCGTTACACCGTTGGTCTCATCAAAGGCGTATTGAAAGAGGATGTCAATTTTAGTCATTCTAGTCAAAATGTACGGATAAAAATTAATGTGCTCATGTGAACCTTTCTCTGTGGGTTTGAATTTATTTGGAGGTCGCCTAGAAATCTGTCGCTAACGTATGCAGCCCTGACACATCATAGAACGATGTAGCTAATTGCAAGAGAGGTTCTATTTTAGCACATAGGCTGTGATGGTATATAACAGCGCCTACTATTGGCCAATGATATTCATGCTACAAACATACATTTACACTAATGTGGTTGCTTATGACGTCACCAGATACACGAATAAAACAGATGCTGTGTAGCACGTTTTGGCATGGTAAAATGTTTGCTTGAAAAGTGATGTGTTCAATTTGTAAAGAGATGATTCAGGAAAATATAACTTTTTAATATAAAATGAAAATTTATGTATTTTGATCTTTACAATACTTGGGAATTGAATTTCTTTCGTCATTAAAGCCTCCATCTACACGCCAAAATTTTCCTTGACGAGAAAAAACTGAAATGCTCGTGCAGATGGCGGGTAAAATGGACAATTCTTCCTTGTCAAGGAAAAGCTGGTATTCTAGCTCTTCCTTGACAAGGAAAAATTGTTCATTCGGTCAAGGAGAAATTTGCTCCTGTAGATGGATAACAAGGAAAATGTGGCAAGGTTTTTTAATGACAATGTGGACATAACCGAAACCGAAACTTGTCAAGGAAAACTTGCCCGTCGTCTACACGAGCAAGGAAACCTCGTCAATGGAAAATTGTGAAGGGAAACTTGTTGATCATCTGCACGAACAATAAAAATTGACAAGTAACTTGTCAAGGAAAAATTGCTCGTGTAGATGAGGCTTCTCGGTTATGAGCTTTTAGCTTTCCTAACACTATAAGTTATCCGACTGAGAAAGAACAGGAAATTTATGTCATTAAGTAGATTTTTTAAGAAAGAGAAATATTGAATGGTATTTTTTCGTGTTCAATAGTCTGGGAGTGGACAGTTTTGAGAAGAACGACTGTTGTTGTCAAGTAACGTTTCGAACTGTGCGGAAGCCATCAAAGTTAAATGAGTCGTCTGTCGTCAGTTACAATAACCCATGTCTGCAGTTAATAATGTGATTGGTTGGTGCGTAAGGCCGTGTTTTTATTGGCCTTTAAGGAATAGTGACGTAATGTGAGCATTCGAAAAGTGGTGGGTCAATTTCCAGTTTCAATCCGTTTGTTGAGGATCTTTTGATGTCTCTTATATGGAGTGAGATTGCATGTGCTGTAACAGTCTGTGGTGTACAAACAGTTGATTCTTTTATTCACGTTTTCAAGGATGTCCAATTAAAAAGGAAATGACAGGTTGATTTTGAGATTATTGACGTCAAATAATCACAGCTTTGGTGAGCGGGAAAATGGCTAACAGCGAGTTTGTAACGTTGAAATTGCTAAATGGTCAAACAACGAACGTAGTGCAACGAACACAGAGCTAGCAATAAAGAAAGACTCCTGGAATCTCATCTTATATAACCCGAGAAAAAATGATCCGAAATCCTCTAACTGGTAAAGTGACAATCCTCGAATTGGACATGATCACTTCGTTATATAAAAAATAGAAAACATGTACCGTGTTTCTATCGAGTTTTAGTATAAATCTGCTAGCGTTCTTTTGCAAATGCCGCGCTCTGATTGGCTACGCTATCCACTATCTATTCTGTGATAGATGGTGAGTAGCGTAGCAGTGTGCCCTTGCTAAAAAAATGGCGGCCGCTTCTTCACGTTTTCGAAGTGTCCGTGAAGAAGATTTAGACAGTTTACTGGTCGAGGCTGTTCCATATAGTGAACGACTAGTAGATTTATACTAAAACAATTAGATTATTCGCTCTAGATTTCTCTGCATGATAGTTGACTCGGGCTGCGCCCTCGTCAACTATCACGCGATAGAAATCTCGAGCTCATAATCTAATTGTTTAATAGAAATATGAATTCTAACCAATCAGCGCGCGTAATTTCTTGGGACTGTTTTCTAATTAGACATAATATTATGCTACTTTAACATTTCGTTGCCTGTTGCAATTTAATCATGTTTTAAGCATACTAATGATTAGTTTTATATTTGTAGTTAGTATAAATACTCAGGCGATTATACAAAATCGCGCGCTCTGATTGGTTCGCTATCTCGGATTATCAGCCGATAATCACCTCGACGAACAAAATGGCTGCCAGTCGTTTGCGCGCTTTCGATGAAATAAATTTTTTTCGGGTTGTACAATGCTTTTTCTTTTTTGAAATAATCACATTTGTATTTATAATAAAACAATCATTCGCCTCAGGCTCAGTGATTATCGGTGCATATTCACCAAGACGAAGTCGAGGTGAATATTCCCCGATAATCTCTGAGCCTGAGGCGAATAATTGTTAATCAAGAGCCTCTGGCTCGGGCGAATGTAAACCCTGTGTGTTTCACTTAACATTTATCATTCTATTTTCAGAACGTCCAAAATCTGGATGATCTCCTGTGTATATTGTGCTTTTTAGAAGAAAAAGTGTTTTAAGCCTGTTAGTTTATGAGAATTGTGTTACGTTAATCTGATTCTTTTAAATTGCCCCCCCTCTTTCTCTTTAAGGCTTCAACTTTTAAAAACCTCCAGTTCAACTTTATTAGTACTTATACTTTATTTGAAACTCCGCTCAGGGCTTTTCACATCCAAATTACACAAAGATCTCTTGAACTCTTTTAAGGGATCTTCTGAAGGATCCTTTAGATCAATTAAAAGATATTTTGTGTTCCTGAAAGTTTATTAAACCTATTTGTTCTTTAGGTGAATGGGGAGAATGGGGTTCGTGTTCACCAACATGTGGAATAGGTCAACGCTCTAGAGAGGGCTGCAAAAAGACGGTCAAAAAAAACAGAAGTTGTCCACCGGGACAAGTGAGACAGCAAACGGAAACATGCAGTGCAGTACCTTGCGGCTCACAGTCCTCTCTCTTGTTTGTTATGCCGCTTCCTTATCCTCCCCAGCCATCTACAGCTACGATTCTACGTTATTCACTAAAGCCTACCTGTTCAGCCACGGTGTCCTCCTCGCTGAGGTCATCTCCGCTGCAGCCTCCTTTCTCAACTGCGAAGTCGTCTTATCCCCCACAATCGTTCTTTTCGGCCATGACCTCATCTAGAGCAGAAAAGTTTACGTCATCTTCTTTTGCCATGACCTCGAATCATAGACTGCCATCAACATCATTTCAAGCTGTGGCATCGCTTTGGCTGCCGCCTGTAGGCGATGAGCCCTCTACGTTTGATTCATTATCATCCCCAACTAAGGCATCGGCATCGTCGCCTTGGTCGTCGTCTGCACGGAAAACAGCATCTTCCAGTATCTCAGCAGTTTCACCATTAGAACCAATGGCAACTACCAGACTAATCTCTCCAGTGCTTGGAACGTCATCTGTGCATTCTCAATTTGGCCCGACTGATTTGATATCTCCATCCAGCGTAGGAATAGCGTTCCCTTCAACGACAGTGCAATCACTGCATACCTTAGGTTAGAAGCAAATCAAATTGCAAATTATTATATATACTTAACACAGGTGTCCGCCCCTGTCTTACTCTCCCTTCCTGCAACTTAAATTTTCAATTGTTACAAATTAGCTGGTTCATTCCCGTTGATATTAACAAGAAGAAATGTTTATGTCAATTCAAGACAAATTGTATGCCAATGTGAAAGCAACCTTCTTCTCCGAAAACTATTTTTACAATTTCATGTTTATTTATAAACCTGTTTGCGTAATTAGAAGTTAGTTTAAAGCCACTTTTAATGGAAAATTCAATAAAACCTAGCACGACAGAATGCGCGCTAAAACGACTTTAGTTACTAGGGAATAATTGGCAGAAACTGCATACATTTCTGGAGCAACACTAAATAGAGAATTGTTACAATGCAATTCAAACGTGTTGTTGATAAATGTAAATATCGTCTAATACTATGAAATTTAGATAGGTAGGATAACAAACGAGGTGCTTTACCAGCTTTGGCCATGAATGGGCACTATGTAGACCACTTTGTATTTTTCACTACCAAGGTATAAATAATGTTGAGTCAAGAACTAAAAGCTAACACGCATACGTTTTGGCATTCGCTCCGACGAAGGGCTAACACTCGAAACGTCAGCAACTCCCTTTAACCATACGGTGGTATAGCTTGCTTTATCAATTCGTTTGATTATCCCAATTTCCTATACTTTTTGGCAACAAAGGTTGTCACAGGGTTTCGGCCGCGTGGGAAATAATACAACTGAATTACTAAATGTCCAATGTTAATCATTTCTATACAGATCGTCAGGATTTCAAGGTGAGGTTTTTTAGCAGTATAGCCGGAGACTGGGCATTGCTTCATGGCATTATAAAACACGTATGGAACCAAGATGTGATTACGTGTGCAATGATGTGCTTACACACCGACATCTGTCAATCTTTCAGCTTCAATTATTCGTCTCATGATTTGCAACAAGAAGGTAGAAATACCCCGAGGTGTTTTCTGAGCTCAGTCAACCACCTGTCGCATCCGAACGAGCTCCGACGACAAGACGGATTTCGCTTTTACTACACAGTAACTAACAAAACTTGAGCTGCACAAGGATAAACATTTCTCACTGGGTAATTATCCGAAGCGCTGCGAGTGTCTTTTGACCGCAGATCTCTTTAACCAAAGATTGATCTGGGTATAGGATAAAAATGGAAAGAATTTGGGGCTTCAGATTAAACTCATTAAATTTCGAAATTGAGTATTCTGCACTTGGCAAGCAAAATTCTGACAGTAACATTGGGAAGGGAATTCCTTTGACGGAGCAATGTGCAAGATTCAGTTTTTGGTCGACTAACCTTGCAGATCGACTTGCTTTAAAACGGTGAATTGTACGGATGTTTTAAAAAGCGATATAGACAGTTATGTGAAACTGAATAAAATTGTTCACTTAATTAGAAGAAAAAACTTGAAGGACGTATCATAAGCACCACCTCCCGCCTCGAGTAGCACTGCTAGCTGCGGAACGGCTATCTAATCAAATCCTTACTGATTATTATTGTAAATAAAGATTCGTTGTTCTTGTTGTTGCTCCACTACAGAAAAGTCAACTGTCTATCTAGAATCGACCGACGTTGCTTGCAACTCTACTCTACTCTGCTCCGAGAGGTTTTTCTCCGGGTATTCCGGTTTTCCCCTCTTCACAAAAACCAACATTTTATTTGATTTGAATTGATTTTATTTAATTTAATATGATTTGATTTGATTAATTTGTGCTTTACAGTGTCCCCAATTAGTACGTCAGTGCTAGATAAAGTTGACACTCAAATAAAGTTTATTATTATTATTATTATTATTATTATTATTATTATTATTATTATCATTGTTATTATTACAGCAAATTGACAGTTGAGTACAAGTTAGCTTCCTCAGAATCCGGAGGAACCATCGAGAGAAAAAAATGAACTAGCAGTTTTCAAAGGCGACTAGTACTAATACGGCCAAAAAGCCTTTTTTTTCTTACTTATCAGTTTTTAAAAAACTGAGCCGCGGTCAAGGATGACAGTTGCTTTAAAGAAAAATAAATGAAGAGTGGTAGCTAAGGGACGAACCATTAGAAAAGTGATGGGGGGGGTGGGGAATTTTTCAGCTTGCATGAATTTTTTTTTTCGCTCACTGCTTGTGCAGGAATTTGTTTTTCAGGTGAACCCCTCTACACGAATTTTTTTTTACTACGTGTGAAAAAGTCACAATTGGACCTTCCTTCCGCATGATTTTTTTTTTACCTTCTTCTTTGCATGAATTTTTTTTCTTGGCATTTTCCCTTGCATAAATTTTTTTTGTTTTCTTCCCCACCCACCCACCCCCCCCATCACTTTTCTAATGGTCCGTCCCTAAGCAAATCATGATCAACAAACGGATAACAGCGAATCAACTTATTGAACTCAATCGCTACCACAATTAAGTGAGCCATTTGGAGGAACCAAATTACACCTGTATAAGAATCAGAATATCAGTTTCAAAGAAACCGCTGTTATGTGATAATGTAAAATCCAAGGCGTCATCAGACAAGTTGATTACACACTGACAGCCAGAATGTGTCACAATCACCTACAGGCTCTTGTCAAGGCGACTTTGAGAAACTTGAAACAAGACAAACTACTGAGCTGATCGATGCAGCAAATGCACCGACCAGATTTGCCGTTTACACTTTAATGATCTAAACCAGAAGACACTAACGGAGCTATCAATGGATTGGTTAAAATTATTGTTGGCATTTCTACTGCTGCTGAAGCTATCAGGAGAGAAGATGGAGACTCAGGGTCGGTTAGGTAATCGACTCTATAGATAGGTTATCATGTAGCTTACGTAAGGCGCCATGTTCTATACTGTTCAGTAGCTTCAAAATAATGGTCACACTATAGGGTTTGATCCACAAATGAAAAAGTTACAACCACACTATACAGTTAAAGAAACAGTACCACATCACAGTTCCGTTCAGTAGCTTCCAATGAATGGTGACATGCATGGCTTGATGCTCAGATGAAAAAGACTAGTTAGAAACGCACATTCTGTGCAGCAAAACAAATAGTCCAGTTCATTGATTTCCGGAAGTTTTTCAAAGAATCGCCACACTACATGGTTTCAACTTCAGATGAAAATGACAGAACCACACTGTCACAGTAAAACAGACCGTATCACAGTACAGTACTGTTTCGAAGGATGGTCACACTGCATGGTTTGATCCACTGATGAAAACTAAGTTAGAAACACACTGTATAATAAAACAAACAGTACCCGGTACGGGTCCGTTCAGCAGCTTTCTAAAAAAATGGTCACATTGCATTGTTTGGCTCAGAGATGAAAATGTAAAAACACAAAAACGGTAAACCAACATTGTTGAGTACTGTTAAGCAGCTTTCAAAAAATTGTCTCACTGCACGCTTTGAGTCATTGAGGGAAATGTCAGAGCCACGTGCAGCGTACAGTAAAACAAACAGTAAAAATCTTGCCAGCCTTATCCATTACGGTCCCACCACTCGTGGTTTAATCAACAGATCAAAAAGTCGGAACCACGTTGTATAGCAAAACAAACACGTTACAACACAGCTCATCACTAAGAAGCTTTCAAAGATTGGTCGCACTGCATAATTTTAATCATAGATGACAAACAGTTGGAATCACACCGTATTGCATCGACTGAAAAATCAAATTAAACTGAATCCCTTGGTATGTGTGCACATCTATCCAAATAAATAAACCAAAGGAAGAAATGGAAGAAGAATCAAACTGAAGGAAATCAACTGAGGACGTACATTTTGCTTTGGACAGACTGATTTATCATTTCAGAAAAAAAAATATCATTTATGCCATACTAGATTGGAATTTATACCATCTACTAAAATGTATAAATGAATTCAAGCTCTTTCGGATTACTTAAACTTTTCTTTACTCATTCAAGAATTTATTTGGCAAGCTGCATTTGCGGAGCAGTCATTTACTTTGTAATCTATCTTCCGTAGATTATCTGACGTCTATTTTTTTATCACAAAATAATTAATACTAGACCTAGTCTATAAATCTCCAATCGCGAATCCAATCGTGATTATCATTTTATTTCTTTGGAGGAATATTCCTTTAAAAGTTTCATCTGTGGAACTTAAGCAAAAAAGGGAATCAGATTTTTGAGGATACTGGGTCACTGAATACGATTTCATTTTATCAAAATGCAAGGTTTTTGTTAGCTAAGACGACTCAACCGTGTTTACCATGCACGTGCAAAATACAGTCTGGTAGATTTCTTTGCCGTTCTCTGCAAAACAATAACGTGAAATGACCATTTTTCAGGTTTTCTGGAAGACGCGAGTGCACAACGACAAAATTGCCAAGAAAAATTCGTAATGAACTGTGAACGTGTTAACTTGGAAAAACCGGCGGTTTGAAAAATAATGGAATGAAAATGAAACAAGCCTGCTGCCATTGGTACAGGAGAAAAACAAATCCATTTTTCGAACGTGCCGTCCTCAGCGTCGTCGTCGTTCTTGCTTAAGCTCCATATTGACAACATTCATCGTTCAGATGCCAAAACACTAGATTAATCTTCTAGGTGATTTGAAATTATACAAACAAAAGCAATCCGATTCAATGCGACTCTAGGTAGCAACCGTAATGCTGAGATTTCAATGTGTATTAAGATGCTAAAGATTACGCCATCGAAGTTTTAGACGCAAATTGAAAGCAATTGCAATGTTTTAATTTTTCTGAGAAGCCCATTGCAGGTAAAACAATATCAGGGACGGCGGAGCGTATTTTGAAGTGGGGGGGCTGAAAATGAGCGCCGGAGGCGCGAGTTGGTAGGGGGGTCTGGGGAAAAATTTTGAAATCTAGAGTCTCGGAAATCGTATTTAAAACATTCTCCGCGACATACGTCTTGAAATAATTAGCCTGGATAAAGCGTAAAATGAAAGGTACTTTTAATGCTTACAGCAATATTTTGGAGGTTATTTCTCAGCCTTCCGGTCTCCAACGCTTACCTGCGGTTTTTGAACACAAGCTTCCCGTCTGTGGGAAGGAAGCACTCGCTGAGAAAATGTTAAAAATACGTAAAGGGCGAAACGTTTCCGACGAGGCTTGTGTAAAGTTGTTGCTTAAACAAAATAAAATGTCATCCTCCTCAAAAGTGGGGGGGCTAAAGCCCCCCCAGCCCCCCCGGCTCCGCCGTCCCTGAATATACTTCAGTTACGTCAGTTTGGTTCGACTAGAATACATTTGAAAGCTGAAAACTCGATCGATTCCGCAAACGTCTTGTATAAAGCGCTTTCAGCAATTCAAATATCAAAACTTCGAATGTTAAAGTTTGTAATTTATCGCATAGATCTCAAACCAATTTAAGAGATGGCTTAAAACAAATACGGAAGCCGCATTTGCATTTTGTACAAAGAAGTTCTTGAATGCAATGTAAAGAAACAATTCTCGTCTACAGCTGACAAGTCGTAAACTGTTCTTCTTTTTAACAATGTTATAGCCCAGGTTCTCGGAAAATAAATAGTTTTATTTCAGCTGCCATGGCATAGATATCATACTAAGTATTAATTAGAAGTTCTTTTACAAGGTTACTGCCCAGGAAAACGGTTGACGCAACGGAAAGTTAGAGAGAATTGCTATTTCTATCGACGCTCAGCAAACCTTAAACTGGTTCCAAACATTTTTATCTTGGATCATCATTTCACATTAAATTGAGAGGATCGAGCAAGATAAATCAATATCCTGCGCTATGATTGGTTGCTTGAGCGAAAAGCTGGAGCCCATAAGAACAGCTTTTGTTTTTGGTACATAGCGAATCCCTTGTCGACCAAAATAGCTGCCAGAACACGCCACGTTCTTCTTCGTGTGTTTGTGGATCTCAACCGTGTAAAAACGCGAAAAAATGAAATCGACTAACATTTTATAATGTTGGTCGAGTTTTCCTTTTAAAAGAAATATACTGAACACATGTTCTTGATTGATTTTTGAGAGCAAATCGTTTAAACATGATTCCGAAGGCCTATGGCCACTAAACCATGTTTACACTGGCTAATATAAGCACAGTTACATGTATCAAAAGAAACTCAAAAGACTTAAAACGTGTAACTGCTTCTGAATGTCTTAAATCACAGCTTGTTCACATTCATTGATCAAGCACCATATTAGGAAAGCAAAAGAAACCTAATCAACCAATCAAATTGGCCTTAGTAGCATGACGTACTGCTTACCGGGAAGTACCCACCTCTGTTCAAAACATGGCTGACATGTCACTGTTGCAAGTGTATGTTGTCTATGATGCGCCCTGTTGCAGCGGGACTGTTGCAGCAAGCTCAAAGACTGGGGCAAGCAATTACCAAATAAGGTACCTGGGAAATATTGAATCTGAACAAGTTGTGAACAGTCTTACAGCGCGCGTAGTATGTTTTCATTTTATAATTAGTCGTAAACACTTTACGCTTTATCAAAAAACTGTAATCTCTTCCTTCGCAGTTACTTGGGGTCAGTGGAGTGTTTGTTCCTATTCATGTGGAAACGGTATTCAACAACGAATGCAGATTTGTGCGTATGACCCAAACGTTTGTGATTCTTTCTTCCTCTCCAACCTAGTGTATATCTCGGAAACAAGGTCTTGTCACCAAAGGAGGTGTCCGTCCCATTCCGAATTATGGATGCAGGGAAACAGAGAAAATGCAGCGCTAAACAACTACTTAATAAAGGAACAACTAGTTTGTTCAGAGCTACAATGTGCCTTTCTGTGTTTACGAACTCCCACGTGCAGGTCTATAAACATTGGTGTTAACGCATTTCTGGTAGAAAGAAGACGATGTGCCCTGTTGATAGGCCAGCTTAACAATTTTACAGCTACGCGACACCCAGAAAATTTAGTCTCCAAGTACGGGTACAAATACTACAGAATTGTTGCAACTTGAAGGCAACAGGGCGATTATTTTACAAGGAGCTCTTAGAAAAACACGCAAAGTATACTTCGCAGTAAGGAGGGGTTTTCTCAAACTTAGCTCTGTCAGAGGTCCATATCATGTCTTTTTTTTAGTATAATTTCTTTTATTCACTTTTTTCTTATTTAAAATAAACTTACAAAATACAAATTAAAATACCAATCAACATTGCTTACAACACTAACAATATAACAAACTTTTTTACAGGAATTAATTCTAGATACCAACAATACTATTTACTAATAGGGCCAAAAAGTTAATAACAATACAACTAACAGATACAATACTACTACTGCTGCTAACACACTATTCTAACAACTGATGTCTTGTGCGCTGAGGAAAACTAAAGACCATCGATCAATGTTCAAAGTTACAAGTTCAGGCCGCATTTCTCTAAGATTAGATTACTACACTCAATTCCTATAAGAGCGCTTTTTTATTTGCATTCACTGTTAAAAAAAAACCTAAAGAATATTTTAGTTTTGCTATTGTTAGCTAATTATAATAATATTGCGGCACTTTCTCAGTAAACAAGAGATAAATATTGTTAATTCATAAAATTAACAAAAATATTGTTTACACCACCATGAAATAAATATGTTATTTACCGGTCCGTATGGGAAAAAGAGCTGTGCCCGAGGTCCTGAGTAAGGCCCGAGGCCATCGGCCTCTTGAAGTGCTCAAGACTAATGGCACAGCTTTTTTCCGGATCGACCTAGCCCGGTAAATAACTTATTCATTTTTTTTAGATGTCTCCTTTTTAAAGTAATTAAAGAGATAGTAAGTTGCTACAGTGGGGAAACAAAATTTGGTCCGTGGGCCGTATCGTAAAGATGGACCGATCACGTGCGCGTGATTAGCCAATCAAATTCCAGGATTTAGGTTGCCGGCCCGCTCTGATGCTTGAGAAAAAAATAAAATCCCGATCTTTAAGCCGACGTGCAATTTTCTTTTTCTATGATATAACCAAAAAGAGCAAATACAGTAACAAGAATAGATCTTATTTGCTTGTACATTTTGTTTTCCCAAGACAGATCATGTGACGATACTCAGGAGATTTGATTCTTTATCTTGTTCATCAAAAAGAGTGCAGGCAAGCATGAATATGTCTGCCTGCACTCTTTTTAATGAACACGACAGAGGACCAAATCTCTGGAGTATCATCACATGATCTGTATTGGGAAAACAAAAAGTACAAGTGAATAAGGTATGTAATGACATCAGGGACGGACCATTAGGGACGGACCATAAGAAAAGTGATGGGGGGGGGGGGAATTTTCAGCTTGCACGAATTTTTTTTTCGCTCACTGCTTGTGCAGGAATTTTTTTCAGGTGAACCCCTCTGCACGAATTTTTTTTTACTACGTGTGAAAAAGTCACAATTGGACCTTCCTTCTGCATGAATTTTTTTTACCTTCTTCTTTGCATGAATTTTTTTCTTGGCATTTTCCCTTGCATGAATTTTTTTTTGTTTCCCCCCCCCCCCCCCATCACTTTTATAATGGTCCGTCCCTCAATTGATCATCGCAGTTATGTACACAACTTAAGCAGCTGTGAAATTAAAGCCTGAAAGAAAAAAACTCAGGCCTGAACGGGATTCGAACCCATGACCTCTGCGATACCGGAGCAGTACTCTACCACTGAGCTATCAAGCCAAGTAGTAGCAAATCCGCGATTCTGGCGCAAAATATCGATTCGCGTCGAAAAGTATCGCCCAAAGATTCTAGCGCAGAATCTATGATATTTTGCCGACATGCGGGTGCATGCTGAGCGAGTGGAGGACGATTTTATCCCTGTTGGGTATCGGCAAAGTTTTGGCTCAATTTGCCTATCCGCTCCGGCAATCCGCTAGGCCGACAGGCGGAGCGAGCGGAGCGAGCGGAGGGCGACTCTCCCGCCTGCCGGCAAATTGTGCCAAAACTTTGCCGACCCCCTAAAAAGCTGTGCCGACAGGCGGAGGGTGATTTTATCCCTGTTGGGTATCGGCAAAGTTTTGGCTCAATTTGCCTATCCGCTCCGGCAATCCGCTAGGCCGACAGGCGGAGCGAGCGGAGCGAGCGGAGGGCGACTCTCCCGCCTGCCGGCAAATTGTGCCAAAACTTTGCCGACCCCCTAAAAAGCTGTGCCGACAGGCGGAGGGTGATTCTATCGGCAAAGTTTTGGCTCAATTTGCCTATCCGCTCCGGCAATCCGCTAGGCCGACAGGCGGAGCGAGCGGAGCGAGCGGAGGGCGACTCTCCCGCCTGCTGGCAAATTGTGCCAAAACTTTGCCGACCCCCTAAAAAGCTGTGCCGACAGGCGGAGGACGATTTTATCCCTGTTGGGTATCGGCAAAGTTTTGGCTCAATTTGCCTATCCGCTCCGGCAATCCGCTAGGCCGACAGGCGGAGCGAGCGGAGCGAGCGGAGGGCGACTCTCCCGCCTGCCGGCAAATTGTGCCAAAACTTTGCCGACCCCCTAAAAAGCTGTGCCGACAGGCGGAGGGTGATTCTATCGGTAAAGTTTTGGCTCAATTTGCCTATCCGCTCCGGCAATCCGCTAGGCCGACAGGCGGAGCGAGCGGAGCGAGCGGAGGGCGACTCTCCCGCCTGCCGGCAAATTGCGCCAATACAAAACCGATACGAAAGCGATGAAAAAAATTTAAAAAAATATGGTTTAAAAAGAAAAATAGTGAAATACAATACGAAATGGAACAATTAAAAGACGTTGAATTAAAAGAAATTTTGAGGGAGTTGCGTATACGGGGGAGAAGTGGTATGCGAAAAGCGGAGAAAATAGCAGCATTACGTGAAAGGGGCATAAACACACAAGAGGATTTGGAAAATTATAGGCGGAGACTTAATGAAGGCCCGCCAATGTTGGGAACACCGCCCGGGTCGCCCCCGCCAAGAACGCCGCCTGCCACGCCTCCCGGCTCTCCTCTGCCAAGAACGCCGCCTGCCGTGCCACCCAGGTCTCCTCCGCCAAGACCAAGAAAAAATATTGTGAAAAGGAAACTAGCACCAACTTTTATTAAACCACAAAAACAACCAAAACAAACTTTTAATTGGGGAAATTATTCATTCAAGGTTATGGATAAAGACGAGTTTTCCAAAAAGCTTGAAGATTTAACCAATGAAAATATTATAAAAATTGCCAATAACAAACAAACAAAACCCAGACCTAGAGAAAATGTGAGTATATCTGATAGTGTGAGAGATGAATTGGATGAACAATTTAATATCAAAGAACAACAAACAGCATTGAGGGGGTATCTGAAAACCCACAGGATAGATGGAAAAATAGGGTACGGCCCAAAGGCATTTATCAATAAAATCAAACCAAAAGTTTTAGATTTTGTTACTAAGCAAAAGAAGCCCGCCAAAATCAAGCTCATCTTTACCTGTGAATTCGAAAAAGAAAATCCTGAAAAAGGTGATCTTTTTCATCATTTTCTTTATATTTTGGCCTACTTTCAATCAAAAGTAAAAATAATAACAGAGGCAACTGATTTTTCTGAATTATACGATACAATGACAAATGACTTACTTGAACAGGTTGAGAATTTTGAAAATTTAGGTTCTGGATGGATGTTTCGCCAAGTGTGGCATTTTGATATTTTCATCGATCCTTATGAACCTATTTCTGGAAGTTCTTACATTCCACTGCCGCGAATATTAGAATCAAAGAAAGCAATCATAAACGTTAAAAATGTGAATGATCACGAATGTTTCAAGTGGGCAGTAACTTCCGCCGCGTTTCCAAAAGAGAAAGATCCACAAAGACTAAATAAACAAATCAGGGAGGACTCTGAAAAGTTTAACTGGGCTGGAATAAAGTTCCCCACTAAATTAAAAGATATTGATAAGTTTGAAAAACAAAATCCTTATTACAAGATCCACGTCCACGGGTTTGATAAAGATAAGGGAGAAGTATACCCTCTGAGAATAAGTAAAAAAGAAAAAGGTTATGACATTGAATTACTTCTAATAATGAATGAAGAAGGAAATAGTCATTATTGTTGGATAAAGAATTTTAGTAGACTTGCATCTTCACAAATAAATAAACAACACAAACGAGAATTTTGTCGTAGATGTTACAATTCATTTCCCACAGAAAAATCATTGGAAAAACATCTGGAATATTGTACTAAAAATAAAGAAGTCAAGATTGAAATGCCAAAGGATAAAGATGGCAATCCCAAGTACATTAATTTCATCAATTACAACAGAAAAATGCGGGTTCCCTTTGTTGTGTACGCTGATTTTGAGAGCTTTACAGAGAAAATGGATACATGCTCGCCAGACCTTCACAAAAGTTTTACCAATCAATACCAAAAGCATGCGCCATCGGGTTTCTGTTATTTTATTATATTTTTTGATGAAAATCATAGAAATGTTATTAGGCAATACACAGCTAAATCGCCAGATGAAGACATTGCCCAAATATTTGTGAATAGTTTAGAGTCGGATATTAAGGGAATTTACAATAATTTTAGATACAAAAAGAAAGTTAGGATGACTGAAGAAGATATAACAAGCCATAATTCTGCTACACATTGCCACATTTGTGAAAATGAATTGGGAAAAGATAAGGTAATAGATCACTGCCACCTTACAGGAAAGTACAGAGGAGCAGCCCATAGGGAATGTAACTTAAAATTCAAAGTTCCAAAGTATTTCCCAGTAATATTTCACAATCTATCTGGTTATGACGCCCATCTTTTTATCAAAAACCTTGGCGCAACAGAAGGTAAAGTAAATTGTATCCCAAATAACGAGGAAAAGTACATTTCTTTCACAAAACAGATTGTGGTTGATACATTTACAAACGAAAAAGGTAAGCTGGTTGAGGTGAAGCGAGAAATTAGATTCATAGATTCATTTAAATTTATGCCAACCAGCCTTGAAAAATTAGTAACTAATCTCCCAAAAGAATCTTTCAAAAACTTATCGAGCTACTATAAAGGTGATGAATTAAAGTTATTGTTGAGAAAGGGAGAATTTCCCTATGATTGGTTCGACAAATTCGAAAAACTCAGCGCAACCCAACTTCCGCCAAAGGATGAATTCTACTCTAAACTCAACGATGAAGAAATAAAAGAAGATGATTACCAGCACGCGCAAAATGTATGGAAAACCTTCAAAATGAAAACAATGAGAGAATACCACAATTTGTATCTCAAGACGGATGTGCTACTTTTGGCAGACGTATTCGAGAACTTTAGAGATGTTTGCCAAAAGAATTATGATGGTTTAGATCCCGCCCATATATTACAAAACTGTATGTTCTAGGACAAAAAAAAAAAAAAAAAATTTAAGAAAATTTTAATTTTATTTTACCCAAACCTTACCCAAACCTTACCCAAACCTTACCCAAACCTTTGTTAAGTCTTAGTTAAACCTTTATCAAGTCTTCCTTGCGATCGGCCCTGTGATATTTTTTAAAGTATCTGAAAATCCTAAGACAAAATTTTTAAAATAAAAATAAAAATTTAAAAAGATATTTAAAGATTAGATAAAAATATATAAATTATGGACGGACAACAAAGAGAACTAAGTGCTGATATGAAGAATTTACAAAGAAAACTAAGTGGTGAACAATTAAAAAAACTTGTTTATTGGTATAACCCAACGAGAAAGTCATATTATAACACTAAAAGAAAACGTATCGATTATCTGAATACTATTCCTGAAATAACTAATAATGTTCAAAGAATTATTGACAATATTAGAGAAATTAGTAGATTATTACGTGATACACCACATAGAAATAATGAGAATACTCCTCTTCCAATTCCAAATACTAAACCTACAATTGAAAATACGCCGCCTAACAACCCTTCAGATACTGCATTTAATCCAGACAGCCCTCCTCCAGGTAGACCACCTAGAGATCGCCGCCCCGGCACACCCCCAGGTAGACCACCACCAACCACTACTCCTAGAAAAAGTCTTATACCTAGGCCTATTCCAATTAATAATCAAAAGAAAGATCCTATTCTAAAACCTAGACCTAGGGTTCCTAAATCACAAACAAAACCTATTCCTGAACCAAGAAAAAATAATCCTCAACCTCAGATTGAACAAATACAAATACTAAAACAAAAACAACAAGAACAAATAAAAACGCAAATATTACATAACATAAAACAACAATCACAAATATTACAAAACTTTGATCAACAAACGCCACAGGAACAACAAGAACAAATAAAAATGTTACAAACTCTTCAAGAACAAACACAAGAACTACAACAACAACAAAATCAATCATTCACTCAAACAAAAATGGAAGAGAACCCTCAACAACAATCACAAAATTCAAAAAATAAACGTAAAAAAAATAGGAGAAGAAAAAATAAAAAAAAAAAAAAAAATGAAGCTAATCCGCAACCTCAGGAACCACAGGAACCACCAATCCCCCCAACGAGAAATAAAAAAAAACAAAAACTAGAAGATTTTACTCCAATAGAAATTAATACAGCATTCGATGGTTATCTGAAAACATATAGAATATATGGAAAGGAATATAAAACTGATTCAGAAAATAAAGATCTTGCACTTTTAGACGACCCGGAAAAAATCGAAAAATTAGGACTTGACGAATTAACATTTTTAAGAGAAATAAAACCAGTAGTTATTAACTTAATTAATAAGCAAAAGAAACCTATAAAGATAAAATTTATTTTCGTCTGTAAATTTGTAGATACTGAATATATTAATAATAAAAAAATTATAAAAAAAAGGTCAGAACCACCTATTCATAGTGAAAAACCAGAGATTATAACAGAGTCAACAGATTTATCTAAACTATTCGATGAGATGATTGATTATTTACTAAGTATTTTTAAAAAATATACGAATCTTGATTGTAGTGGTTGGGAATTTAATGGTGTGAAATACTTTGATATAAAAATTGACCCATTTGATCCACTTTCCGCAAAAAGTTATATTGAACTACCAAAATTTTTAGCAAATAAAAAAGCAATAATAAATCCTAAGAATGAAGATGATGATGATTGTTTTAAATATGTAGCAACCATAGCAACAAATAAAATAGATAATCATCCAGAGAGAATAACTAAAGAACTGATTGAAATGTCTAATAGGTTTAATTGGAAGGGAATTGAGTTTCCATTTAAATTAACAGATATTAATAAGTTTGAGAATCAAAATGAAAAATATGCAGTTAATGTGTATGGATTTGATGAAAAAAAGTTAAAAATATATCCTTTACACATAAGCGATAAGAAAAACAGATTTTTAATAGAAACACTATATATAACAAACAATGAAACAAGTCACTACTACTGGATAAAGAATTTTGATAAATTAGTACATTCTCAAGTTACTAAAAATACAAAAAAGATTCACACATGTCGCAGATGTTTTTATCACACTCATGAAGAGGAAACAATGAAAAAACATGAAGAATATTGTAAAGAACATGATTCTGTCAGGATTGAAATGCCAATAGATAAAGATGGAAATCCCGAAATTCTTAAATTTACGAATCATAGTAATAAAATTAAAGCACCTTTTTCTGTTTATTGTGATAAAGAGACTTATAGAATTTTATTAGACTATACCAACCCAGAAGACAAAACTAAAAGTTACACAATTAAATATGATAAACATAAAGCCTCTGCTTATTGTTACTTAATAAAGTTTGCTGATGAAGAATATGAATCTTTTATTAGACGATACACTGCTAAATCACCGGAAGAAGATATAGGAGAAATATTTATGTTACAATTAGAAAAGGATATTAGAGAAATTTATAAAAAAATTAAACCAAACAAGAAATTGAAATTGATGACACAAAGAGAACAACTCGAATATAAAAACGCGACAATCTGTCATATATGTGAAGAAGAATTATTAGAAGAGGATAAGGTTAGAGATCACTGTCATTATACTGGAAAATATAGAGGAGCAGCACATAAAAAGTGTAACTTTAAATTTTTTAATAGAAAATTTATCCCAATATTTTTTCACAACTTAGGGGGATTTGATGCGCATCTTTCTATTAAGAGTATCGGTAAAACTGAAGGTAAAGTAAAATGTATACCTAATAATGAAGAAAAATATATTTCCTATACAAAACAAATAATACTCGGCGAATATAAAAATAAAAACGGTATGTTGAAAAAAGATATGTTAGACATTAGATTTGTAGATTCATTTAAATTTATGCAAACAAGCCTCAATAATTTAGTTAAAAATCTTACAAATTGTGGAAAATGTGAATCATGTAAACCAGGAGATTGTATTAAAAGATACATAGAAGATGGAAAGATCATCAACTATACTGGTTTTGGTAGATGTGGAAAATGTAAAAATTGCAAGTTAAGCAAAAGTAGATGTCTTTCCCCAAAGGATGATAAATTAATTGAAACTAAAAAAGTTTTTAAGGATAAAACATATTTAGCGATGAGGAAGGGTGTATTTCCCTATGAATATTTCACCAGTCTTGATGTTCTTAATGAAACTAAACTTCCACCAATAGAAGCTTTTTATTCTAAATTAAACGATGAAAAAATATCAGAAGAAGATTATGAACATGCACAAAAAGTGTGGAAAGCTTTTAATATGAAAACAATGAGGGATTATCACGATCTTTATCTCTTGTTGGATGTATTATTATTAACCGATGTATTCGAAAATTTTAGAGATGTTTGTATGAAAAATTATCAATTAGATCCCGCACATTATCTTACAGCGCCCTCACTAGCCTGGGATGCTATGTTAAAATTAACTAAAGTAAATTTAGAATTACTTATCGATAATGATATGTTACTAATGTTTGAGAAGGGTATAAGAGGTGGTATATCACAAATATCAAAAAGACGAGCTAGAGCTAACAACCCATATATGGAAAATTTTATGGATGATATGGTGAAAACTTATATTGTTTATCTTGATGCGAATAACTTATATGGTGCAGCAATGAGTGATCTATTACCTACACACGATTTTAAATGGATACCTAAAGAAGAGATAAAAAACTGGAGAAATATACCATGCATACTTGAGGTTAATCTAGATTATCCAAATCATCTTCACGATCAACATAATGATTATCCACTAGCTCCTGAAAGCCTTACTGTTAACAAAGTGAAAAAATTAATCCCAAACTTAAACAACAAGGAAAAGTATGTTCTTCACTACAAAAATTTAAAAAAATATGAAAGTTTGGGGTTAAAAATAACAAAGATTCACAGAGCAATTAAATTCAAAGAATCAGCATGGTTAAAACCATATATCGATTTAAATACTAAATTAAGAGCTAATGCAAAGAATGATTTTGAAAAGGATTTTTTCAAATTAATGAATAACTCTGTTTTTGGTAAAACAATGGAAAATATTAGGAAAAGGGTTGATATTAGATTAGTTACAAATGAAGAACAAGCTAGAAAGTTAATAAGTATGCCTAATTATCATCACCGCACAATATTTTGTGAAGATTTAGCAGCCATACATATGAAGAAAAAATTTATAAGATTTAATAAACCTATTTACTTAGGTATGTGCATTTTAGATTTGAGTAAAGTAATAATGTATGATTTTCATTATAATTATATAAAACCTAAATATGGAGATAAGGCTGAATTACTTATGACTGATACTGATTCTCTTGTATATGAAATTGAAACTGAAGATTTTTTCAAAGATATTAGTTCTGACGTTAGAGAAAAATTCGACACTAGCAATTATCCTAAAGATCACCCTTCAGGAATTGAGATAGGTGTAAATAAAAAAGTAATTGGTATGTTTAAAGATGAAATGGGTGGAAATATTATAAAAGAATTTATTGGTCTGAGGCCAAAGTTATACTCAATATTGAAGGATAATAATGATGAGATAAAAAAGGATAGAGGAATTAAGCAATGCGTTGTAAAAAATACAATCAAACATAACGATTATAAGGATGTTTTAGAAACTGGTAAACATCAAATGAGAGAGATGAATGTGTTTAGAACAGAAAAACATGATATTTATACCGTTACCGTCAATAAAATTGCACTATCTGCTAATGATGATAAAAGAATAATTTGCAAAGACGGAAAACATACTTTAGCTATTGGGCATTATCGAACTAAGCTGGATCAATCTAAAACGGAATCTGGTGGCAACTCAGTATCATAAGGAATAACCTGTAATTCCTCTCTGACAAATCCTCTCCTTGGGCCATTAAGTAAATAATATAAAACCGGTTGATTAGGTGAAAAGACAATTCTAGAAATATCATAAACTTTGATAGTCCAGATGGGGTCTGTAGCTCTCCTTTTTTCTCCACCCTCAAGTTCACCAGGAGATAATAAATATCTCACTTTTACATTTGGTGTTAATCTAACTTCATCGAGACCAACAACTCTCTTATATCTTTTTGTTTGAAGTTCAACCTCTTTCATTTTAATGGCTTTATCAGGTTCTTTTCCAGTTATTCTAGTTGGTGTGCTGTTTAAAGTTTTTATAATAGCTGGTAATCGTTTTACCCACACTCTAGATCGGGCAGAGCCATCCTGTAACATTTCTTGCGCATATTGATGACTA
The DNA here is from genome assembly GCA_949710005.1 of Ricordea florida. NCBI lineage: Eukaryota > Metazoa > Cnidaria > Anthozoa > Corallimorpharia > Ricordeidae > Ricordea > Ricordea florida. The sequence continues at coordinate 6,722,709 of OX453287.1, read as the reverse complement.
AATAATCGCTCACCTAATATTTTATTTGCACTTTCAACAAATGCTTGGGCTCTATGATTTCCTGCTTCACCTCTTTGTATTTTAACATTATGATAATTCATAAGTTTTGTAACTTCACCCATAAATTCTTTTCCGGGATCAACCATTAATGTTTTAGGGTATTTTAATTTTCTAGAATATATTTTTTCAAAAGCATTTGAAATTTCTCGACTTTCTTTTGAAGTTAATGCTTCCGCATCTTTATATCTTGAAGCAACATCAACGACAACTAATGCGTATTTATATGTTTTTCTTCCAACTCTATCATGCGGTAAAAATAATAAATCTGCTTGATGAATCTGATTAGGTTTATCCACAGTCCAGTGTGGTCTAGGTATATATTTTGGAGATGGAAGATATATTTGCCATATTGCTTGTTTTTTCAACCATTGTTTTGCAACATCTTGACTTACTTTCACCTTCTCAGCTAATTTATTAATCGCAGAATATCCTTTCCAATATCCTTCAGTTGAATAATATATCCGACTTAAAGTAGGGGCCGGCTCGGGCTTCGCCCGGGAGAGCTTCGCTCGATCCGCCGATATTTTTGATATCTTTTCGTTACTCATTTAAAGATTAATCAAAGTATCTTATAAATTACAATGACTTCTGAAAAAATTAATCCAAACAGAATTCCACGAGAACCATTTGGGTTGAAAGCAGAATCAACTTTGAATAGAATTACATTAAATCCATCCTCAGCCAGCCCTGGAGAAACATTATATATAAATATCCCCAAACTTTCTGATAATTTAGTTATTGTACCTGGAAGCGTATCTCTACTTTTTGATTTGGAAGTTGATGGGCATGCTAATAACACCCTTGTGAATAATGTGTGCAGTAATCTTGTATCCAGATTAAGGGTTCTTTTTGGTGGTGAAACATTACAGGATACCCAAAGATACGATCTATTTCAAACATATCATGATTTATTTTTATCAGATGAGGATCGTGGGGATAAATTAAGACAAGGCATTTCTTCAGAAAACATGAGAAAACTAAGGACAAATGCCGGTGATAAGAAAACTCAAGATGTTAGGGAAGTAGCTCTTGCATCAGTACATAATACCAAGTATCATATTCCACTAAATCACCCTATTCTAAAAGATCACGGAGTTTTCTATCCAAAAGCTCTAGATCATCATCTAATCTTTGAAATTACGCTGGCTCCTGTTTCTGATATTGTTGTTTTTTCTGATACTACAAAGACCCCCACATATTCAATCAAAAACCTAGAGTTAGAATATTCTTCCATTTCAAGCGAATACTTGGCTCGCGAGGCACAAGCAGCTTATCAAGTTGGAAAAGGATTCTTTTACGAAAATGTTACTCTTCACAAAACTTTTACTTTTTCCGTAGGAGGAGACACTGTTATTAACCAGCATATTAATCTACCTAGAAGGTCAATGACAGGAATATTATTTTTGTTTAAATTACCCAACACTGCAGGAGCTCGAAACTCTGAAAGTTTTTACAACCCAGGGATAACCTCGATTAATATAGATGTTGATGGTGTACCAAATCGTTTATACTCTAAGGGAATGATACCTTCTGATATCTGGGAGTCAGTGAAGAAAAGATTTGGACAGACAGAAGGGAGGAGCAGGATTGACATGAAAGAAAAGGATTTTTATTATGACAAGTTTGCATTATGGGTTGATTTGAGAACTCACCCTGATAATGATATTCATGGAGGAGGTTTGGTTTTAAACAACACAAGGGATGGGGTAAAACTAGAAATTAAAAGAAAACAAAGCGGATCAGGCACTGTAACCTGTTATATGTTTGTTGTAGCCGATGCAATGATGGAAATTATGAATGCAAGTTTGAGATCAATTAAGTACTGACTTAAAACCTTATGTTATGATACAAAATCATGGAAGAACTACGAGAAAAAATACCATTTCACTGTATCATAACCGGGCCAACAAATTGCGGAAAAACAAAATACATCATAGATCAACTCCGTGGTCCCTTCAGAAAAGTTTTTGATTATATTGTTTTAATATGCCCAACTTATTCTAAGAATAAAACATATCATAATTTTGCACGAGGAGATAAGAGATTCTTTGTATTGTCACCCGATGCTAGTAATATAGACGAGATTAATGAATTATTAACTGATTGCCAAACTTTATTCTCTGGAACAAACACATTAATAATTTTAGACGATTGCGCTGTATCTAATGATCTGAAGAAAAGATCAAACAAGTTTATAGATTTAGCATTCTCCGGAAGGCATCATGGTTTATCAGTTTGGGTTCTCACTCAGCAATTAACATCAATTGCAAAACCTTTCCGAGAAAATGTGGCTTGTGTCGTCTCATTTCATAATCCGTCGCAGAAAGGTATGAAGATGTTTTTTGAAGATTATGGTGGCGATTTGGATTATGAATCATGTAAAAAATTTATGCAATTATTAAAAACTGAAAAATATTCTAGACTATGTTTATGTTTACGTTACCCATTCAATTGTTATTTAGAAGTTCCAAACGGCGATTTAAAAGAATCTTTGTATTATTAGAAAAATTATAAGATGACAGAAGTTGATCGAGCGAAGCTCTCCCCGGTGATGCCGGAAGATTATATTAGTGATGAAAAAGATGATGTAAAAGATGAGGTAAAAGATGATAATGAACTTGAAATTAAACAAGAATCACTAGCTATTCTGGCTGCTCTTGGAACTACAAAGGAATATTTGGGTGTTGAAATGAGTTTGGGGGATATAAAAAAATTAACAGAAAAAGATATTGAAAAATATTTTAATCGTTATCAAGCGGTAATGGGTAAAAAAATTAATGGTGGATTGGTTGATTCATCCCTTCAATTAGTTTCCAAACTTATTTCATATTTAGTTCCAGTTGATGATATAGAAGCTCTTTGTATGGATTTGAAGAATGATGATTTAGTTAATCGTGAACTAACAAACATTGTGGGACTATTAGCATTGAAAGCAGGAAGATTGGCAGCACTTGCTAGTGGTATATTTCAGGTTGCTAAGCATGTTAAAATAGGAAAAATACATCAAGTTACAAGTACTAATACAGATGATTCTAACAAAACTGAGCAGGATACTAAGCAAGGTGTTGATGGGTATGATACTGTTTACTAAGCACAACTGATTTAAAGATTCTTTACTTTGGAAATAAAATAATGTCGGAAGAAGTTGTTGATCGGGGTGAAGCCCCTCCCCGCTTTGCGGAACAAATTACAGCTGATCCCAAACCGGAAAATAAAGATACTAAAAAACGGGAAAAAGATCCTAAAAAAGTAGCAGCAGGTAAGAAATTAGCGGAATATAATAAAAAAGCAAAAGAAGCATTAGCTAGGGAAATGAAACGTGAAGAAAAAATGAAACAGGAAGAAGAGGCTAATGAAGATGGTGAATCAAATCGGGCAAAGCCCTCCCGCGAAGCGAAATCATGGATGCCAGAGTTATCTTTTACTACTGTTTTATCTATTGTTGGATTAGGTTTTACAGCATTTGATCTTTTTATGAGATATCAGGAAAAAGCTAGAGATGGGTACACTGAATATAAAAATAGGATACCAGATTTATCACAAGTTCCACAATTACCACAACCACAACCGATAGATAGACCAAAAATTGGAATGATGTAATTTAATCTCCTCCTAAAAGTCATCTAAAGATTTCTTACTGATGTAGTAAAAAATCATGTCAAACGAAAATAAACTTGTGAAAACTGTTACTGATTCAGCAGTCCTTATTGGATTAGCAGCTGGTGTTGGATATGTAGCCAAAAAGATGATGAAAGAATCATTTATGAACGACCCATCCTCAAGTATTACAAATTATGCAAAATGGGTTGCTGTATTATCGGGTAGTATGTACCTAAAAACATATTTAGAGGAACAAAAGATACTTCCAAATTAACGAATATAAAAATGGCATCAATACTATTTATGATTGGAGGAGCAGTATTAAATGCATCAGCTTTTGTTGGTGGAAACTATCTTGCAAAATATTTATCAGGAAAAAATGTTGATACAGAAAAAATAAGGCACGATAAAGCATTAGAAAAATATCAAAGAGATTATGCAGAATATCAGGAAAAAAGACAAAAACTAATGGATTGGAAAATAAAGAAAAAAGATGAAAAATATCAAGCATCAAAAAATATTTCAACTACAAATGAACAATTTGCATTATATGAACAAATGCAACCGACGGAGTCGGGGAGAGCTTTGCTCGATGAACCTAAATTTTCAGATTATTATAGACCCAGCGATAATCAAAAGATGGGTGAAATGGCATATGTGGGTGGAGGTATGTTAGCATTGGGTTATATGGCTAGTAAATTATTTTAGGTAATTGTATGTGATTAGTTTAAAGATTTCTTACTGATGAGTAAAAAATCTAAATATGGCAGAAGCAGGAGATATACCATTAGAGGATTTACCAAAAGTAGATGATGATGATAATGATGAAGATGAAGATAATACATTTTACCAAAGTCCAAATACATCTACATCTGTTGATCAGGGTTATCTTGGTTATTCAGAATATATGGCTGAAAGAAAAAGGCTTCAATGGGAAATAAAAGATGAAGAGAAAAAACCGGCAAATATTAGAGAAAGAGATGAGGAATATGATAGAAGGAGAGAAGCGGGGCAAGAACTAAAACGATATTTTCCAAATTACAATCCTGATGATGGGTCATTTAATGTAACATTTGGAGAAGATGGTAGTTTAATCGTTAGATTTAGTAATAGGAGTAATTCTGCACCGCATACAGTGGTTGATAAAGATGGAAATCTTAAGCTTGAAGATTTACCAAAAACAATGAGAAAGGCTCTAGGTGCTGATTATGAAAGCATGTTGAATAAATATAATGATGTTATATCTAAATTGAATGAAGAAAAAGAAAAACATAATGAATTACTTTCTGCAGTACAAGGAATAGATTCACTTTTAGCAACTCGTACAGAGGAGATTAACCAATATGTAGAAAGAGAAAAAGAACTACGCCAATTCATTGAGAAACAGCAGGTACAAAAAGCAGAAAATAAAAGCCTTTTCGATCAAACAGCTAAACAGAATATAGAATTAAAAATACAAGCAGAAAAACTCTTGGATGAAGTAAAATTATACAAAGAAGAAATAGACAAATATAAGAAGGGCAAATCCAATTTATCAAAGTTAGAACAAAGTAAAGAACGATTAAAATCAGAGAATGATAAATTAAGAGAACAAATTAGAAAGATTACAATCTCAAATGAAGAACAAATATCAGATATTGATAGTCGAAAAGAAGAAATCCTTAAAAATTTACCATTACGTGAGAGATTAAAATACATCTTTAAAAAGTATGGTTTTACAGTTTTTGCTGTTGTTAGCGCTGTTGGTGTTATAATTGGGGTTATAGTTTCTAATCTTTCAAAAGGATTATCTACTTTAGGGAAAGGTGTTGGTAACGGGTTGAAAACTTTAGGTAAAAAACTGGGTGAAATATTGCCGGGAATGGTTGGAGCTATCGTGAGCTTTCTATTCAAAACAGCTGGTGAAGTTATTGGATTTTTAGGTAAGAATGCTTGGCTTTTGATAATGGCTGTGGTTCTATATTTTGTTGAAAACATAAAAAAGAGAAAGTAGATCTAAAGATATCATGTTGAGTAGTAAAAATATAATATGGATGAATACAACAGAATTTACCCTGGATTACCTAATAATACAGATCCTATTAATTTCAGACTACAAAAATCGAGTGAAGTATTACAAAATCTCGAGAGAGAAATTAAACATTATGAAGATGTAAGGAAAAAATATAATAGGGTGAGAGGAATATTTACAAAAATCAGTGTTTGTAGTGGAATTCTTTCTGTTATTCTATCTGCAAGTGGACTTGGAACTTCTCTTACAGGTTTTGGGGCTATTATTGGTGTTCCTTTAGGTGTTGTAGGTGGAATTTGTGGTGGATTATCTGTTGGATTTGGTGCAGCATCAAAAAGACTTTCAAATAAAGTTAGTAAACATGAACAAACCGCTGCAATTGCAAAATCAAAATTAAACACCATTAACGACTTGGTTTCAAAGGCTTTGAAAGATAATGTTATATCAGATCAAGAATTTTCCATAATTTTAGCAGAGTTGGAAAAGTTTCATAAACTAAAACTAGAAGTTCGTCAAAAATTTAGGAGAGATAGCGAAAAAAACTTAAACATGTCGCAGATAAGAAGAGAAGTTCGTGCAGATCTATTAAAAGAGCTAACTGCACCAAGACAATAAATTTTTCATTTGAAATTAGATTTAAAAAAGAGAGATGTTAATTTTAAAATGTCATTTTATATTTTTAAAAAAGCCTTTCCAAAAGCTGATCTAAGCCAATTTGTATATGAAGATTGTATATATATTGTATATATTAAATGGAAAGTTAATGGAGAAAAAATTATGTTTTATGGTAAACGCGCTAAAAAAATTATATGGATTGGAAAAATAAAACCTGAAATGAAAAAACAACTTTATGAAGATTTAGGATTAGATATTCGTGATTTATAATTTTTTTCCTTATATAATCTAAAGACTTTTTCATCTTATTACAAAAGTAATAAAATGACACTATGGATGGATTTTAGAAATAGGTATCCAAGCGCTAATCTTGATAAATTTACATTTGTGAATGATTCATTTGGAGGATATATTAAGTGGAAAGTTAATGAGATGACTGTCATGTCTAATGATGATCCTACTGGGAAAACATGGACTGAAAATCTTTCTCCTAATTTGAAAACATTATTATGGCAAGATTTAGGACTGAGTGAAGCGAAGAACTTGAATTCATTTCCAAAGAGTTTAACCATGACTAACCAAAGTTATCCTATATCAGCTATTAAATTTGATGACTTTACAACTAACATAACAAAAATGTTAACCTCACTAGATATATATGTTTCAAATACAAAGAAATTCACAGCAAAGATGCGTGATGTTTTTACCAATCAAGTTGTGACTTTCGAGTTTGGTAAACAAAGTAGAAAATGGTTGAATGGATCTGATATGAACTATTGGCCTCAGCAACTTAACTTTGCAGTTTGGTGTGCAACATCTGGTTGTGGGATTAGTCCTTTTGAAAGTCTAAATTATCCCAAAGTAGTGAATAGCTTCATTAAGTTTCATATATATTTCACAATAAGACGAATACTGTATGAACTAGGCCTTCCCTTGCCTGATGAGCAGCCCTTTGTAATAAACAATAATCCATATAGTAAAGTAGCATATCAACGTTTGTGTGCAGAATTTAGCATATCAAAAAACTCAGACTTTAGATGGAAAGGTGGTAGAAACGGAGGATTGGGAGATATATTTCTCGATTATGGTTCTGGATATCATGGGAAAGGAGGGGGATACCAAAATGTACATGTAGTAAGAAATTATGATAAAGAAGCAGATCAATGGCCCGGTGAAGGAGGTAAATTCGCTGATGACGGTGGTAAGAAAGAAAAAGGTGATCTAATCTCATTCATTCGTAATGATGACTTTGCTGATTTCAAATATGCTTGGTTTATTCCTACAAATGGTCATGGACTCACTAAAGCTGGACTCGGTAGATTGAATAGATCCGCCGAAGCTTTTGTTTACTGTATATTAGGAGCACAAGTTAACACTAGAAACTCGATTTATGGTAATGGTGGAGGAGCAATCGAGACACAACAAGAATTCTTGGCTTTATTTGAAAGTAGCGTGATTGAGAATGACATTTCTAGTTCTATACAAAGATATCAATTATCTGTACAAGAAGCGAAATTACGGCTTGATTTAGCTATTGCGCCAGGTTTGTGGTTGATGCCAAGTAATATGATCATAAATACAGAGAGCGTGGTTGGATATAATAACAAACTTATGAAAGCGACTAATGATATGAAATTTGGGGTGAATAATTCCCTAAACACTGAATCAAAACCGGTTGGAATAAGTCATAACTTAGGATCTTCAAAGTTAAAGTTACCTCATTCAATAGTTGAGACAAATCCGAAACCAAAAATCTCTCCAACGCAAAATGAAAAGTCAACCAAAGGTCAGGATCGGTCGGACGTGACTACGCAACATGAAACCAATCCACAAAGCGAGCACGAAGTGCGTATATTAACATTTATAATTATCGGTGGTGGGTTAGCGTGGTATCTATTTCAGTAGTTCATGACCATTTCACGTGATTATCATTGTTTGTGAATTAGCGTTCACGTGTAGAACAATAGATTGCATACTTTTACGACATAGCAACAAGAAAAATGTAAAGTGGATTTGAAATCGAAAAGTAGATTTTATGTTTACTTTTAAAAGGCCGGTTTCTAACGTCGCTCAGGAATGTGATTACGTCAATGGAAATTTAAAAAGATGAATATGATGTAATCAAACAAAAAAAAATGTTGAGCATAACCATGTATGAGTCTGAAACAAGGATTTATTTAGATCCACCGCTGAAAAATCTTAGGGAGATACAGCTCCTTGATTGTAATATACAAACCAAAAGATTGATTAATTTCAAGAATCCACAGAGATTATTAAATGACGAGAATCAACCACTAATAATAATACTACCTGGCACATATTCGTTGCGTGATATTCAATCGATCTTTCTTAATGATACTGAAAAGGCAAAGATAACAATCATTGAGACAGACACTGTTGACTATCTATATTCAAATAAGAACTTTAACATTAAACTTACGAGAGGGTTAACGGTTGGTTTAGGAGTGCCTGAAGTTATAAATCCGGGTGTATTATACCCCATAAATATGCAAATTAAGGAACCACTGAGACTTATGTGTAGTATAGTGGATAATAAGTCATCATATATGAATAAAACCAAATATGGTGAACTTGTGAAACTCTCGCCATCACACCTACTAGCAAACATTCCCTCAAAGGATTATCCAACAATTCCAGTTATAAAATATGAGACTCTAATAAATCACTTTGATTTAAGCATATTAGATAATAAATGGAAAAAGATTGACCTGAAGGGTTCGCCTATAACTTTTAGCTTAAGATTTAGGTAAATTTTTTTTGTTATGTAACCATTATTAGGTTATATAACATAATTATATCATATTATTCATCTGGTAAAGAATTATAAATTTCTTGTTCCTCAATATCATAACACCAATCCACAACTCTTTTTGGATGCCATGCTGCAACCATTAAATCATCATGCAAGTCTTTGTAGAATTTTCTTTTATTTATTGCTTTTATTAAATCAACATGTAAGTAATTTTTTAACAATATAACTACCTTAAATGAATTAACAATAAACTTATTATCAAACTTATTAATATTACATTGCTTATCATAATAACCAAAATCAATTAATTCACTATACCTGGCATAAAATTTTTCACAAAATTCATCATTATTATAATCACCATGATTGGTAATATAATCATAAATTTCGTCGTCATAATTACCCTTAGAAATAAATTTATCATAGCCATCAACATAATCAAAATAAATAAAATTCTTCTCAAAAGCATATTCGTTAATCCTTGCATTATATGCATTATTAGCTTCTTTTAATAAATCTTTACAAAACTTATCTATGCATATGCCGCCCAAACCAAAATTTTCATCAGCGTGATAAGTAATATTATTATCATCACCATAATTAATTACAAAATAAATATTATCAATTCTATTTGGTTCAACAAAACATCTATTTTTTGATATATATCTTAACAAATCTTCTTTTATTTCCTCTATAAAATGACAAAAACTCAGTTCTTTTTCATTAAAATATTTTAACCTAAGTCTGTAGTTAGCAAAATCAATTTCTTCCATCTTTTATAAAATAATTTTTATCTTTAAATCATAATTCATTTTTTTAATTTTTTCGACATTCCTTACAAGAAGCTTTCTGTTTACCATGTTCACATATTTGAGATCCTCCGCAATCCTTACATTGTTGTTTTTGTTTATTATGTTTGCATATATGATATCCATGACATTCTTTACAATGATACTTAATTCTATCATGCTCGCATATTTGTGATCCCTTACATTCTTTACAGAAATATTTACGCTTACCATGAATACAATTATATTTATAAACTTTTGGTAATATAATTTCCACAGGTATATCAATTTTCATATCAAATAATTTTTGAGCAAGCTCTTTTTTTATCAATCTGGTTCGCCTATAAACTTTATGCTGACCGGCAAGATAAAGCAATTGTAAATAACTAAATTTCAAAAGTCCGTCCATAATTTATATATTTTTATCTAATCTTTAAATATCTTTTTAAATTTTTATTTTTATTTTAAAAATTTTGTCTTAGGATTTTCAGATACTTTAAAAAATATCACAGGGCCGATCGCAAGGAAGACTTGATAAAGGTTTAACTAAGACTTAACAAAGGTTTGGGTAAGGTTTGGGTAAGGTTTGGGTAAGGTTTGGGTAAAATAAAATTAAAATTTTCTTAAATTTTTTTTTTTTTTTTTTGTCCTAGAACATACAGTTTTGTAATATATCGCCCACTATTACACATTACCAGGATTTGCTTGGGACGCTATGTTAAAGTACACAAAAGTGAATTTGGAGTTGTTAACTGACATCGATATGTTGCTTATGATTGAGAAAGGTATTCGAGGCGGCATCTCTATGATTTCTACTAGATATGGAAAAGCAAACAACCCCTACATGAAAAACTTTGATATTAACAAAGTAATAAGTTATATTATATATCTCGATGCAAATAATTTATATGGAGGCGCAATGTGCAGGTCACTACCTACTCATGATTTTAAATGGATGACCGAAAAAGAGCTTGTATACTGGAAAAATATGCCATGCATACTAGAGGTTAATTTAGAATACCCAACTCGCCTTCATGATTTACATAATGATTACCCGCTTGCCCCAGAGAGGTTTTTAGTTAATAAGGTCGAGAAATTAATCCCAAATTTAAACAATAAGGTAAAGTATGTTGTTCATCATGAAACACTAAAATTTTATGAAAGTTTGGGATTAAAAATAACAAAGATTCATAGAGGTATTACATTCAAAGAGTCGGCTTGGCTAGAACCATATATTGATAAGAATACCGATCTAAGATCAAAAGCGAATAACGATTTTGAAAAAGATTTCTTCAAGTTAATGAACAATTCTGTGTTTGGCAAAACAATGGAAAACATTAGAAATAGGGTTGATATTAAATTAATCACAAATCAAAAAGACGCGAAGAAATTAATATCAAAACCTAACTACCAGCATCGTACAATCTTTTGCGAAAATCTTGTGGCCATTCACATGAAGAAAACAAAGTTAGTATTCAATAAACCCGTTTACTTGGGCATGTGCATTCTGGATTTAAGTAAAACCATAATGTACAACTTTCATTACAATTACATCAAACCGAAATATGGCGAAATGGCAAAATTACTTTTTACAGATACGGACAGCCTGATGTATTTAGTAGAAACGGAAGATTTCTACAAGGATATTGCGCCGGACGTGAGAGAAAGGTTCGATACTTCAAATTTCCCTGAAAATCATCGATCAGGTATTGAGGTAGGAGTAAACAAAAAAGTCGTAAATATGTTCAAAGATGAGGCTGGGGGAAAAGCGATAGCGGAATTTGTGGGCCTGAGGGCCAAGCTTTACTCATACAGGATGGACGAAGGCGAAGAAGAAAAGAAATGCAAGGGCCTGAAAAAGGCAGTAGTAAAAAAGACCATAAGCTTTAATGATTACAAGGATTGTCTTTTCAGCAAAAAACCCCAAATGAGACAAATGAATGTGATTAGAAGTCGTTTGCATGATGTTTACACCGAAACTGTTAGCAAAGTTTCGCTGTCTTGCGATGATGATAAAAGAATAATTTGTGAAGATGGAATTAATACTTTCGCCTACGGGCATTATCGTTGCAACACAGAATCTGGCGGGAGTTCTGTATCATAAGGCACAACCTGTAATTCTTCCCTAACAAATCCCCGCCTAGGGCCATCCAATAAATAATATAAAACTGGCTGATTTGGCGAAACGACGCTACGAGTAATGTAATAAACTTTGATACTCCAAATAGGATCAGTAGCACGCCTTTGTTCTCCCCCTTCAAGCTCGCCAGGGGCTAATAAATACCGAACTTTAACACTAGGCGGCAATCTGCCCTCATCAAGACCGACAACTCGCCGGTAATTTTTAGGTTCAATATCAACCTCTTTCATTTTTATAGCTTTAACAGGCTCTTTACCAGTTATTCTCGTTTTTGTATTATTCAAAGTTTTTAGAATAGCTGGTAATCTTTTCACCCACACCCTCGACCGCTCATCACTAATCATTTCTTGCGCATATTGATGGCTAAATAATCGCTCGCCTAATGTTCTATTTGCTCTTTCCACAAACGCTTGGGCTCTGTGATTTCCGGCTTCGCTTCTCTGTATTTTCACATTATGGTAATTCATGAGTTTACCAACTTCGCCCATAAATTCTTTCCCAGGATCAACCATTAATGTTTTGGGGTATTTCAATCTTCTAGAATATATTTTTGTAAAAGCTTCTGATATCTCTCGACTTTCTTTTGAAGTTAATGACTCCGCATCTTTGTATCTTGAGGCCACATCAACCACAACTAACGCGTATTTGTACGTTTTTCTCCCAACTCTATCATGCGGTAAAAATAATAAATCTGCTTGGTGAATCTGGTTAGGTTTATCCACCGTCCAGTGCGGTCTGGGTATATATTTTGGAGCTGGAAGATAGATTTGCCAAATTGCTTGTTTCTCCAACCATTGTTTTGCCTCATTTTCACTTACTTTCGCTTTTTCTGCCAATTTGGGAATCGCGGAATATCCTTTCCAATACCCAGCGGTTGAATAATATGTACGCTCGAGTGGTGGGGAGGGCTTTGTCCGATTTTTCGCTAAATTTAAACTCATTTAAGAGTAAAAAAGTATCTTATAAATTAAAATGGAGGAAGAAAAAACAAGTTTTACCGCGTATCAATTTAATCTTATGAAAAAAACTATCATTAAAGAAATTTTGGATATGGAAGATGGAGGCGAACTTTTTAATCTTTTAGTTGTAATCAAGGGAGTAAGAGAAAGTTTATTGGCGCATATTAAAGAATTAGAGAATAAGATCATCAACACAGGTTTAAAGATTAACCAAAGTAACTTATAAATCTAGTATGACGTCAGAAAAAATTAATCCAAATAGAACCCCGAAAGAACCATTTGGTTTGAAAGCGGAATCAACGCTGAACCGAATTACTCTAAACCCATCTGGCGCCAGCCCTGGCGAAACATTATACATAAATATACCAAAACTTTCTGAGAATTTGGTGATTGTGCCTGGAAGTGTATCTCTTTTGTTTGATTTAGATGTTGAGGGCCACGCAAATAATACTGTTGTTAATAATTTGTCGGCTAATCTTGTTTCCAGATTAAAAGTTCTTTTTGGGGGTGAAACATTGCAGGATACTCAAAGATACGATTTATTTCAAACATATCATGATTTATTCTTAACAGATGAAGAACGCGAAGATAGATTAAAACAAGGTATTTCTTCGCTAAATATCAGAAAACTTAGAACAAAAGCCGGTGATGCAAAAACACAAGATGCAAAAGAAGTTACTTTCGCCAATGTTCATGGAACAAAGTATAGAATACCAATAAACCATCCAATATTAAACGACCATGGGGTTTTTTATCCAAAAGCATTGGAAAATCATCTTATATTCGAGATTACACTTGCCCCGGTTAATAATATTCTCATTTATTCCGATGTAACTAAAACACCATCATATTCAATCAAAAACTTAGAGTTAGAATATTCATCAATTTCAAGCGAATACTTAGCCCGCGAGGCGCAATCAACATATCAAGTTGGTAAAGGATTCTTTTATGAAAATATTACCTTACACAAAACTTTTACATTTTCAATAGGCGGTGATGGTGTTATTAACCAGCATATTAATTTACCGAGAAGATCAATGACTGGGGTATTATTTTTGTTTTTATTACCTCAAACCGCAGGAGCAAGGGATTCTGAAAATTTTTATAACCCAGGTATATCTTCCGTTGAAATTGATGTTGATGGCGTGCCAAATAGAATATACTCTAGAGGAATGATTCCATCCGATTTTTGGGAATCCGTGAAAAAACGATTTCATCGAGATGATGGTTTGCAAATTTCATTGAAAGAAAAGGATTTTTACGCAGACAAGTTTGCTCTTTGGGTTGATACGAGAACGCACCCAGATAATAGTATTCATGGCGGAGGACTAGCTCTAAATAATACACACGATGGTGTAAAAATAGCAATTAAACGAAAACAAGGCGGAACAGGGACAATAACTTGCCATATGTTTGTTGTGGCCGACGCAATGATGGAGATTATGAATTCAAGCTTAAGGTCAATCATGTACTGAGAATCTAAAAACATAATGTTATGATACAAAAATTATGGAAGAATTGCGCGAAAAAATTCCTTTTCATTGTATAATAACTGGGCCGACAAATTGCGGAAAAACAAAGTACCTAATTGATCAACTCCGCGGCCCATTTCGAAAAGTATTTGAATTCATTGTTTTAATATGCCCAACTTATTCTAAAAATAAAACATATCATAATTTTGCCCTAGGGGATAAACATTTCTATAAATTGTCACCTGATGCAAGTAACATTGATGAGATTAATGAGTTATTAACTGATTGTCAAACTTTATTCTCTGGAACAAATACATTAATAATTTTAGATGATTGTGCCGTATCCACTGATCTGAAGAAAAGATCAAATAAGTTCATAGATTTGGCATTTTCCGGAAGGCATCACGGATTATCAATGTGGGTTCTAACTCAGCAATTGACATCGATAGCAAAACCATTCCGGGAAAATGTGGCTTGTGTTGTTACTTTTCATAATCCGTCGCAGAAAGGTATGAAAATGTTTTTTGAAGATTATGGAGGGGATATGGATTATGAATCGTGTAAAAAGTTTGTACAACTCCTAAAAACCGAAAAATATTCTAGACTATGTTTGAGTTTGCGATACCCATTTAATTGCTATTTAGAGATTCCCGAAGTGATTTAACAAATATGACAAACGTTGAAGATTACATTGAAGAAAAAACTGAGGTAAAAAATGATACTAATCAAAGTGAGGATCTTGAAGTTAAACAAGAATCATTAGCCATTCTCGCAGTGCTTGGGACAACAAAGGAATATTTGGGGGTTGAAATGAGCTTGGGTGATGTAAAAAAATTATCGGAACGCGATGTAGAAAAATATTTTAACCGTTATCAATCGGTAATGGGTAAGAAAATTAGTGGGGGAGTGGTGGATTCATCCCTTCAATTAATTTCTAAAATCATTTCATATTTAGTTCCGGTTGATGATATTGATGCTCTTTGCAAGGATTTGAAGAATGATGATTTGGTTAATCGTGAGCTAACAAACATTGTTGGGCTCTTAGCATTAAAATCAGGAAGATTGGCAGCACTTGCTAGCGGATTATTTCAAGTAGCTAAACACGTTAAATTCAACAAAAATCAACAATTTTCAAGAGAAGAACCAGTTAATGGCAGCACAACTGAGCAATCTACTGAAGGTGTTGATACAGTATATTAAACAGATCTAAAAACGTATCTTCAGCATCTAAATAACAATGTCTGAACAAAATGAACAAGTTGAGCAAATTACGGCAGATCCCGCACCTGAAAATAAAGATACTAAAAAGAGGGAGAAAGATCCTAAAAAAGTAGCAGCTGGGAAGAAATTGGCGGAATATAATAAAAAAGCAAAAGAAGCATTAGCTAGGGAGATGAAACGCGAAGAGACCCTACTGTCCGCGGAGCAAAATGAAAATACATATAGTGAAGCGAAATCGTGGCTTCCAGAGTTATCTTTTACTACTGTTTTATCCATTGTTGGATTGGGGTTTACAGCATTTGATCTTTTTATGAGATATCGGGAAAAAGCTAGGGTTGAACAACCTTTTCAAGCCCCGCCCATAAAGATTCATAATCCACAACCACAACCCACAGATAGGCCAAAAATTGGAATGATGTAATTATAAATTATTTTTTACTACATAATGTTATCTAAAGGTTTCTTAATGATGTAGTAAAAAATCATGTCAAGCGAAAACAAACTTGTGAAAACTGTAACTGATTCAGCGGTACTTATCGGATTAGGGGCTGGAGTTGGATATGTGGCTAAAAAGATGATGAAAGAATCGTTTTTGAACGATCCATCTTCAAGTATTACAAATTATGCAAAATGGGTGGCTGTTTTGTCTGGGAGTATGTACCTAAAAACATATTTAGAGGATCAAAAGATTTTACCAAAATAACATGGCGGCAATAGCAATGATGATTGGTGGAGCTATATTGAATGCAACAGCATTTACTGGTGGAAATATTCTTGCAAAATATCTTTCAGGGAATAAAGTGGATACAGAAAAAATACGACACGATAAAGCATTAGAAAAGTATCAAAAAGATTACGCAGAATATCAGGAAAAAAGACAAAAAATGCTTGATTGGGAAATGAAGAAAAAAGATGAAAAATATCAAGCATCAAAAAATATTTCGACTACAAATCAGGCTTTTGAATTGTACGACCAAATACAAGAGCCAAAATTCTCTGATTATTACAAACCAAGCGACGATCAAAAGATGGGCGAAATGGCCTATGTTGGTGGGGGGATGTTAGCTTTGGGGTACGCAGTTAGTAAATTCTTGTGATGTTGGATAACTTTGAGTACATCAATTGAAATAAGTTATCTAACATAAATGACTTATTTACATATTTTCGAGGTAAGTTTTTTCAACATTTCCTCATCACTAATACTATTATCATTTTCTATCCCATATTTTTCTGCTAATTCAGCTCTCATTTTCCTTTTATCTTCTTCAAGGCCACCATCTGGATCATATTCTTTTTGAAATTTACTTAAAATTTTATTTGCATCTTGATACGAAATAACAAATCCTATTTTTTCACCGTAATTTACTAAATCGTCGGTGCTAATTTTAATAGTTTTGTATTCTTGTCCTTCTTTACTCGTCATTTTATTTTACTTTCTTTACTTTAAATCACATTTCATTTTTAAAAGGTCTAAAGTTTTCTTTCTGATGAGTAAAAAAAATCATGGAAGAAGAAATACCATTGGAAGATTTATCAAGAGATAATGATAATGATGATGATAATGATGACGGTGATGATGATTATAGAAATCATATGAAAATGGATGTAATATCATCCACCACTAGACTAATTAACCCTGATGATGCGGAGGCAGAAACATCGTTTGGTGGTAGGGAATATGAGAAGGAGGGGGCTAGGCCTAAAACCAAATCAGGATATACACAATTACCAAGTGAAAAGATGGAAATGGAGGAGATCGAAAGAAACAAAGATGAGGCTTGGGATAATATTTTAAAAATGTGCCCAAGGGCCAAACCTAATTTTCTTTTCAAATTCAATGAATGGGGTAAAATTGAAGTTGGAATCCCTAAAAAAGATCCAAAAAAAGTAAAATGGTATTATTTTTCAGATTCTTATGGCGATGTAAACAAAAAATTACCAAAAACAATTAAAGATGCTTTAGGTCCTACAGTGGGAGAAATTGCTGAAGTTAATGAACGTGAGAAAGAAAAGATAGAAGAATTAAAAAAAAGGGAGAATGATAGGATAGAAGAATTAAAAAATAAACCGCGGAATACCCCAGAAGAACTTAATGAAATTGAAACTAGAGAGAGAAAAGTTGTTGAGTATGATAATGAGATAGATAACATAGAGCGTGAGCAAGAAGAGGTAATTCAAAATATGTCATTACGTGATCGTGTGAAGCACATATTCAAAAAGTATGGTTTTACAGCCTTTGCAGTTTTGAGTGCTGTAGGTGCCATCATTGGAGTTATAGTTTCCAAGCTTTCAAATGGTTTATATACTTTAGGAAAAGGTGTTGGTAATGGGTTGAAAGCTCTTGGTAAGAAACTCGGCGAAATATTGCCGGGTATGGTTGGTGCAATCGTAAGCTTTCTATTCAAAACAGCTGGTCAAGTTGTTGGGTTTTTAGGCGAAAATGCTTGGCTTTTGATAATGGCTGTTGTTCTGTATTTTGTGGAACAGTTTAAAAAGAAGAGAAAGTAGATTAAGAAATGTCACATAAATGCGAGGAGGAAATAACTTTTTTGTCAATCACAATGTTAACCACAGAAACAACAATTTACCTAGATCCACCATTAAATAATGTAAATGAAATACAAATTTTAGATTTTTGTGGAACTAATAGCGCGTCAAATGATAATCCATTATACTTAATGAGCGACATTATTGAATCAAAGTCTTCATATTACAATCGTATACCTAGTGGAGGAAATGTTGAAATCCGGCCTTCGCAATTACTAGCTTCTATACCCTCCGAAAAGTACCCAGTTTTAAGAATTGCCCAAATTAAAAATCCATTGTACAACTTTAAATTGTGGATTCTGGATAAAAATGGGGTAAAAATAATTTCTAATACCGTTCGTATTCGTATCAATTTAAAGATGATATCTTAAGTAGTAGAAAATGGACGATTACAATAGAATTTACCCCGTATTACCCAATAATACAGATCCCATTAACTTCAGACTGCAAAAGTCAAATGAAGTACTTAAAAAACTTGAGGATGAAATTAAACATTACGAGGAAGTAAGAAAAAAATACACTCGTGCCCGAGGAATATGCACAAAAATAAGTGTGTGTAGTGGTATGTTTTCAGTTATACTATCTGCAAGCGGTTTGGGCACTTCTCTTACTGGTTTTGGCGTTGTTGTTGGTGTGTCCTTGGGCGCTGTGGGCGGTATTTGCGGTGGAATATCTGTTATATTTGGAGTGGCAACAAAAAGGCTTTCAAAAAATGTTAGTAAACACGAGAAAACTGTTTGTTTGGCAAAAGCAAAAGTAAATACCATTAATGGCTTGGTTTCAAAAGCCATGAAAGATAATGTTATTTCCGATCAAGAATTTTCCATAATTTTGGCGGAATTAGAAAAGTTTGAAAAACTGAAAATGGAAGTAAGACAAAAATTCCGGAAAGAATCAGAAAAAAACTTCAACATGTCGCAGATAAAGAAAGAAGCCCGGGAAGATATTTTAAAAGAGTTGATCGGAGGGAAAGAGCATTAAAAATTTCATTTGAGAGAACTGATGTTGGTTGTAATTGTTTTGCGGGCTATAATAATTAGCATCTTATTCTTAATCTAAAGATCTGCATGAATTGAAGTAAACACAAAGAATAAGATGTTTGATGATATATTATCAGATTTCAAAGCCGGGCATGGTTTATGGACGAATTTCAAAGCTAAATACCCAAACGCCAACCTTTATAGATTTACATTTGTTAATGATTCTAATGGGGGGTACATCAAGTGGGGATTCAATGATACAAAAATTATCACAAATAAAGACCCTAACGACCAAACATTAATTAACAATTTATCTACCAATATGAAAACCTTGTTATTTAGAGATTTAGGGATAATCGAAGAAAGGAAAGTTGTTGAAAATTTGCCCCATCATGCAATATCCACGACTTTCCCAAAAAGTTTATCATTTACAAACAAAGCATATCCAATACCTGGTGTTGAATTCGATGAAACGGTAAAAAATGTAACAGAAATGCTGACTATTTTAGACATTTACGCTTCAGATAAGGAGAACTTCATTTCACCCATGAGGAACATTTTTAAATCGCAAGTTGTAACATTTTATTCCTCAAAGGAGTGCAAAAAGTGGTTGAATAAACCAGATTTCAATCATTGGCCGCAACAACTTAATTTCGCGGTTTGGTGCGCGACATCCGGGTGTGGTATAAGCTTGAATGAAAGTTTAAATTACCCAAGAGTTATTAGAAGTTTTGTCGCATTTCACGTATACTTTACAATAAGAAGAATATTGTATGAATTAAAGCTGCCCTTACCAGAGGAAAAACCTTTTTCCATAAAGAATAACCCATACAACAAAGTCGCGTATAACAGATTGTGTGATGAATTTGGGATTAGTAATAATTCCGACTTTAGGTGGAAAGGAGGAAGAAATCATGGTTTGGGGGATATATTCATCGATTATGGGAATAGACCTGGAACAACAGACCATGATTACCAAAATAAGCATGTTATAAGAAATTATGATAAAAAAGCAGATATGTGGCCAAGTTCAGGAGATAAATTTTCAGATGAAGGCGGTAAGCAACTAAAAGGTAATCTAATATCTTTCATACGAAATGACGACTTTGCTGATTTTAAATATGCATGGTTTATCCCGGCAAGCGGGCATGGCCTCACAAAGGCCGGGCTTGGAAGATTAAATCGTTCCGCAGAAGCTTTTGTTTATTGCGTTTTAGGTGCGCAAGTTAACACAAGGACCTCAATTATTGGTAACGGGGGCGGGGCGATTGAAACACAGCAAGAATTCATAGCTTTATTTGAAAGCGCCGTGGTTGAAAATGATATCGCTAATTCCATTCAAAGGTATCAATTGGCTGTGCAGGAATCGAAATTGAGGCTTGATTTAGCTGTTGCTCCGGGGGTTTGGTTAATGCCAAGTAACATGATCATAAATACAGAAAGCGTGATTGGGTACAATAACAAACTCATGAAAGCCACTGAAAACATGAAATTTGGAGTAAATAATTCATTAAACATTGAAACAAAAAATGTTGGAATAAGTCATAACTTAGGCATTTCAAAAGTAAAGTTACTGCAAAACCCAAAAACACAACCTGAAATTAAAGCAGATTCAACACAAACAGATGCGGCAAAACAACATGAAACCAATCCACAAAATGAGCATGAAATTAGTAAATTAGCAATTATAGTCGCGATGGGCGGATTGGCCCTGTATCTATTTCGGTAATTTGTTATGTAACCAGTAATTAGGTTAAATAACATAAAAATTAAACTTACCATTATTCGCTCTTTCTTCGATAAAATCGCAAATACTTAACTTACCATTTCATTTTACTTCTATTTTAAAAATCACAAATCATTTTTTCCAATTTCATTCTACATTCCTTACAAGAAGCTTTTTGCTTACCATGTTCACAAATTTGCGATCCCCCGCATTCTTTGCAATGTTGTTTTTGTTTTTTGTGTACACAAATTTGGGATCCTCCGCATTCTTTGCAACGAAATTTAACGTTGCCATGCACGCATATTTGTGTCCCTTTACACTTTTTACAAACGTACTTAATTATTTTATGTTCGCAAATTTGGGATCCCCCGCATTCTTTACATATATATTTAAGCGTGCCGTGTTCGCAAATGTAAATTCTATTAGAAGTAACTTTTTCAATTAAACTGACAATCTCCTCCTCTTCGAATTTTTTGAGCTCATTAATAAGATCTTTTTTACTCATTTTTGTTCTTCCTTCAATTTTTAACTCGTTCGCGATTTTTTTTACTTCAACAAAATACAAATCATTTAATTGTTTCATTTTCATATTATATACCATTATTACTTCTTTTAAATCATTTTTTCCTCGCAGAACGTTTTTTGAACGACACATATTCATCCATTGTTTTTTGAATAAGTTTCCTTTTTCTTGGTATTAGGCCTACTAAAGGAGACCCGGGTGGAGTGGTGATATTTTGCGTCTTTTTCCTTTTCCTTTTTCTTGGCAGAGGAGAGCCGGGAGGCGTGGCAGGCGGCGTTCTTGGCGGGGGCGACCCGGGCGGTGTTCCCAACATTGGCGGGCCTTCATTAAGTCTCCGCCTATAATTTTCCAAATCCTCTTGTGTGTTTATGCCCCTTTCACGTAATGCTGCTATTTTCTCCGCTTTTCGCATACCACTTCTCCCCCGTATACGCAACTCCCTCAAAATTTCTTTTAATTCAACGTCTTTTAATTGTTCCATTTCGTATTGTATTTCACTATTTTTCTTTTTAAACCATATTTTTTTAAATTTTTTTCATCGCTTTCGTATCGGTTTTGTATTGGCGCAATTTGCCGGCAGGCGGGAGAGTCGCCCTCCGCTCGCTCCGCTCGCTCCGCCTGTCGGCCTAGCGGATTGCCGGAGCGGATAGGCAAATTGAGCAAAAACTTTACCGATAGAATCACCCTCCGCCTGTCGGCACAGCTTTTTAGGGGGTCGGCAAAGTTTTGGCACAATTTGCCGGCAGGCGGGAGAGTCGCCCTCCGCTCGCTCCGCTCGCTCCGCCTGTCGGCCTAGCGGATTGCCGGAGCGGATAGGCAAATTGAGCCAAAACTTTGCCGATACCCAACAGGGATAAAATCGTCCTCCGCCTGTCGGCACAGCTTTTTAGGGGGTCGGCAAAGTTTTGGCACAATTTGCCGGCAGGCGGGAGAGTCGCCCTCCGCTCGCTCCGCTCGCTCCGCCTGTCGGCCTAGCGGATTGCCGGAGCGGATAGGCAAATTGAGCCAAAACTTTGCCGATACCCAACAGGGATAAAATCGTCCTCCGCCTGTCGGCACAGCTTTTTAGGGGGTCGGCAAAGTTTTGGCACAATTTGCCGGCAGGCGGGAGAGTCGCCCTCCGCTCGCTCCGCTCGCTCCGCCTGTCGGCCTAGCGGATTGCCGGAGCGGATAGGCAAATTGAGCCAAAACTTTGCCGATAGAATCACCCTCCGCCTGTCGGCACAGCTTTTTAGGGGGTCGGCAAAGTTTTGGCACAATTTGCCGGCAGGCGGGAGAGTCGCCCTCCGCTCGCTCCGCTCGCTCCGCCTGTCGGCCTAGCGGATTGCCGGAGCGGATAGGCAAATTGAGCCAAAACTTTGCCGATACCCAACAGGGATAAAATCACCCTCCGCCTGTCGGCACAGCTTTTTAGGGGGTCGGCAAAGTTTTGGCACAATTTGCCGGCAGGCGGGAGAGTCGCCCTCCGCTCGCTCCGCTCGCTCCGCCTGTCGGCCTAGCGGATTGCCGGAGCGGATAGGCAAATTGAGCCAAAACTTTGCCGATACCCAACAGGGATAAAATCGTCCTCCACTCGCTCAGCATGCACCCGCATGTCGGCAAAATATCATAGATTCTGCGCTAGAATCTTTGGGCGATACTTTTCGACGCGAATCGATATTTTGCGCCAGAATCGCGGATTTGCTACTACTAGCCAACTGGGAGCTGGTCATATTGTGAGTTCGTAATATACCCGTAGATGAAGAAGAATGATGCAAATGGATATATGACAGACCATACATTTGAAATAAATAATATAATAATATTGTAGCACTTTCTCAGTTAACAAGAGATAGACAATATTGTTAATTAATAAAACTAACAAAAAATATTGTTTATACCACGAGGAAATAAATATATGTTATTTACCGGGTGGAAGGTCCGTATGGGAAAAAAACTGTGCCCGAGGTCTTGAGTGTCTCCTTTTTAAAGTAAGAAAAGAGATAGGAAATTGCTACAGGGGAAAAAAATCCGGCCCGTGGGCCGTATCGTAAAGAGGTGGACCGGTCACGTGCGCGTGATTAGCCAATCAAATTCGAGGATTTAGGAATCCGGCCCGCTCTGATGCTTGAGAAAAAAACTAAAATCCCGATCTTTAAGCCCACGTGCAATTTTTCTTTTTCCTTGGCATAAACAAAAAAAAGCAAATACAGTAGCAAGAATTGCAAACCTGAGCATAAAAACCGTGGTCATGACGTCATCGATATCTGCTCTGGTAAGAATATGGAAAATACGTCACTCAGTCACTGGATGTAGTTTCGTATGAATATCACAAGTTGTGTACTTTCTAGTATAATAATAGAAACAAAAAAACTACTCAATTGTGATTGGCTAAGAGCAGTGCAGTTTAAGTGCAACACCAGTTCAAAAAGTGTAACACCTGACTAGTTCAAACTACAAATCAAAATTTTTTCGTGTATTATTATGAACAAGCAATTTGAGCTTTTTGAAAAACTCACTTGTGCAATTCAGTCACAAATTGAATATGAAACCGTACGATTACCATAACATACAATCAAGACACGCCTACAATCGGCGACATTGACACATTAACCATTTCTACCCTTTACTACGCGATTGCTCTCCCTTTCAGCCTTCATAGACAGTCCAATTCACCCCCACCCCTTCCCCCTCAATCAATGTTGTATCGTAATTCCTGGAATGTTTTGCTACAAATAAGCAACATTGAATGGGGGAGGGGGGACGGTTAGTTGTTGCACTCATTTAGAGCGTGGTACAGAAAGTATGGGTATTTTACACTTACAAAGAATCGTCGAAACATGTTTCAACTAATCTTGGCGCAGATTGTATATATGATATAAATAAAATAACTTCTAACTGGCTCGGACGCGTTTTGCCACGCTTATAATTAGTACTGACACCATGTGTCTGCTTTGAGACTGGGTTTTTGTGACTGTGCCATAGCTCTTATGATTTGTCAGGGATTCACATTGGTTAGAACTAGTTTAAAGATCGTGAACTAAAATTTCATCTCAAAATAGAGTATTTAGTATTCTCATAGTCATAAACTTATAAACAACTCTCTTATTTCTTAAAAATCGTAAAGTACATTTTAATTCAAACACCTCGTGCAATTTTGGTGCTGTTGTTATTAAAACTTTTGTAACAAGCGAGAAACGACAAAAGCTCGTTTCAGCTGATCAATGGGGGCAAGCAGAAACAAGAGATTTAAGAGAACTACAACAAACAGCACTGTTTTTCTTACTCACCTGTATTTCGAGGTAAGCTTATTAAACAGTTCAACAACGTATTCGCAGTCCTGGAATGTTTATCCTTCACAAAACACCTTTAAGCAGACAATATTCCCTTAGACAGAGTTTCAAGGAACCCGTCTGTTCTGTCAATGAGAAAGTACCGGCTCCAAGTTATTCCCGACGAAGCAATTGAAAAGAATGTTCGAGGCTCCATGTACCCACGAATTCACTGTAATAAATCCAACATTTCTTAATTGATCAAGAGATTTCTTCTCTCAAGCCTGAAAAGCGAAGCGTTTTGGTTCTGCAACATACTATGAGGCTGCCGGACTGAACTGATTTAAACACACGCGTCCGGTTGAGATCTTTCCACTTTAACAAATACGACTTTTACTCAATCACTTCCACCAACCTAAGACCAGTTTACAGCAATGGGGCAGTTTAAACTTCTTTTACGATTTGTTTATCTGCAAGAAATACAATTTTGAAGACTGTGTAATACTGTAGACTCAGTAGACTATGCGATGAACGGAGCTTGCAAACGCGGCTTGTTTGTAAAAAGCGCGGGATTAAATACGTATCACTGCGCAAGTAAGGTGCACGAGAAACCGAGTTTTCTTTTGAAAAGTAAAGATTCAACTGCAAAATCATAATTTTTACAGCTCAGATTCTCTTGTTTCTTAGCCGTCTAAAACATAAATAAACACAGAAAATAGGTACATGAACAACAACAACTTCATAGCAAAAAGGGAGACCAAACAATGGTTTTAACAACACCAATAAAGGTACAGTATAGATACCACACACTACAACACACAGCAAGCCAAACAATAGCTTCTGCAACACAGAAAAGGACAAAAAATATATACAATAACCAAATCATAACACAAAGGAAACCATGCAATCAATAGTTTCCACAACACCAATAAAGGGACAGTATAGATACAACATACACACTACAACACACAGCAATAGCCTTCTGCAACATAGAGAAAGGCAGAAAATAGGTACAACAACCAAATCATAACACAAAGGAAACCAATCAATAGTTTCCACAACACCAATAAAGGGACAGTATAGATACAACATACACACTACAACACACAGCAATAGCCTTCTGCAACATAGAGAAAGGCAGAAAATAGGTACAACAACCAAATCATAACACAAAGGAAACCAATCAATAGTTTCCACAACACCAATAAAGGGACAGTATAGATACAACATACACACTACAACACACAGCAATAGCCTTCTGCAACATAGAGAAAGGCAGAAAATAGGTACAACAACCAAATCATAACACAAAGGAAACCAATCAATAGTTTCCACAACACCAATAAAGGGACAGTATAAATACAACATACACACTACAACACACAGCAATAGCCTTCTGCAACATAGAGAAAGGCAGAAAATAGGTACAACAACCAAATCATAACACAAAGGAAACCAATCAATAGTTTCCACAACACCAATAAAGGGACAGTATAGATACAACATACACACTACAACACACAGCAATAGCCTTCTGCAACATAGAGAAAGGCAGAAAATAGGTACAACAACCAAATCATAACACAAAGGAAACCATGCAATCAATAGTTTCCACAACACCAATAAAGGGACAGTATAGATACAACATACACACTACAACACACAGCAATAGCCTTCTGCAACATAGAGAAAGGCAGAAAATAGGTACAACAACCAAATCATAACACAAAGGAAACCAATCAATAGTTTCCACAACACCAATAAAGGGACAGTATAGATACAACATACACACTACAACACACAGCAATAGCCTTCTGCAACATAGAGAAAGGCAGAAAATAGGTACAACAACCAAATCATAACACAAAGGAAACCAATCAATAGTTTCCACAACACCAAGAATCACCCCAAACAAACTTCGACTCACCCACAAAATCGCCTTACCTTCACCCATCCTCTTCGTGCCTCCCGGCCCACAAGGCCTTAAAATGTCACTAGTTATTCCAATTAATCAAATGCTGACATGTTTGATCTTCAACACAGGAACACTGGAGTCAAAAGTTATGTATGATTTTAATTCAATGTTCTTAAATCACCAACATTTTGGAAAAGTAAATGATGTCAGAACCTGCCTAATACCTTTTAATAATAAAAGTTGTTCACTAATGGGAGAACCGAAATTATTCCGGGTCCACAGTACCCAAGACAGCTGCATACGCAGTTAACAAGTGAGCAGCTTGTCTAATTTCTAACAACAAACGAGATTCGAGCAACCAATCCCGAGCTACGCTTCTAGGCTCCCCACGAAGCTGATTAACCAATCGAGTGGCTAGTTCTAGATCACCGATGCGCACATAATACTCTGCGCGCGCAAGTAAATCGAAAGTGTCCAAGTTTTCTGGGTCTATAAGTTCTCCTTCCTTATTTGGATCGAACGTGTCAAAGATTAGAAAAGACTGCAAGTATGATAGAAGATACGTCCACGGAGAATTCCCGTTCTCTCCAATCATGGCCACTCGCCGGCACCATCTCCGAACCTTGTAGAAGCGTCGTCGAAGTGTCTCTTCGTTTAGCACGCCTCTTGTCGCCGCCTCTTCGGGTAAGGATTGCAAAATCTGGATAACGACGGGATCTTCGGAAGCAGCTTCGTGAATGGCCGTCAGTTGACTAAACAGAGGTCGTGGTAGGTCTGCGCCCTTGTCTATCGCTATCTTCAGTGACTGACAAGCAGCCCATAGTTTCTGTGATTGCTTGTATTGTCTTTCTACATCAGCTCGGCTTTCCATAACAGACTCGACACCTTGGAGACGGGCTAGGGCGCCTTTCAGCTGTGTTTCAAAAACCTCTCTCTCAGCGTGCAACTTTTGTTTCAGGTCTTCTTTATGCCTAAAAACAAACCAAGTCGATTCCTTTACCTTCCAGAATCATTTTACACCAACGAAAAACGTTGAAATACAATCTTTACGGTCTTTAATTAACTGAGCAAAACAGGAATTAAAATGTGTTCAACAGGGACAAAAAATACACAATTCTGAGCTAAGATGAAGCAAGTTTCGTTCACAAACTGGCGTGGAAGTTGCCAAAGCTGTCGGTCAGCTGTTTGCGCTTTGTAGTTACTTGACATCTGGGTAGGTACGTGGTGTAAGCATCGTGTATGGCTATGGAGAGCAATGTATGCCATATATTCACTAACGGGGAACCACTATATGATGCTTACACCACGTACCTACCGACATCTGGGTGCGAGCATGGTTGGGTTTGTCTACCGCCGTCTTAGGTGTGTCAAGTTTGTTAAGTCTTGATTCATCAAAAGATAAAAATACATACCTTTTGTTACAAGTAAGTGTAAGAAACTTAACATTTAGTAAAAGTGCGAAAAAGGTAAATATTAAGAATTAAAAATTTAGTGGTTCCCAATAAGCTCCGAGTTCTGAGTTTGTTCCTCTAAGTTGTCCTGTTTTACGCCTTCATAAAAACCAGCATCCCCAACTCAGAACACAAAAATGGGTTTACCAATCTAAATGATAAATACAAAGTTTCACTCAGACGAAAGGGCTAGAGGTCGATACATCAGCTTCACTCTTGTGGTGACACAATTTACATTCATCAAATCGTTAAATAAACACAGACAGTTTTTGTTCATAATTAACAATTATTTGCCGAAGGCGAAGTGACTATCGGTGAATATTCACCAAGACGAAGTCGAGGTGAATATTGACAGATAATCACTGAGCCTTTGCAGCCATTTTGTTCGACGAGGTGATTATCGGCTGATAATCCGAGACAGCGAACCAATCAGGGCGCGCGATTTTGTATAATCATCTGAGTATTTATTTATCACGACGGAGTCACTGGGGTGGTGGTCGCGGCTTTTTGTAATGCTGCACCGGGAACAGTCGACCCCATCACCTGAAGAAGACTAGCAGTAAGCAGTCGAAACGTCGCGACCACCACCCAAGTGACTCCGTCGTGATACCATAGAACTAATTTACATTATCAACTAAGTTACCACGATGAATAACAATCTTTTCCATAACACAGTTTTTGTGTTCAATTTCCCATCGACGCAACAGCAGTTTCTTTAGTAATTACATACATGCAAAAATTTCAACGCGCTGATTGGCTGAGAACACGTGAAATAATCCCACACAGTACAGAAAGTTGAAATTGAGTGCAAAACGTTAAAATTGAGTGCAGAAATTTTTAATATAATTTTTTTCCATGTGTATTATTTACAAGCAATCAAATGTTTTGGAGGGCAATTTGGAATAAACAAGGCCTACACAGGTTCATGCAATTTTTTCAGTCATTAGACTACCTAAAGTATACAAATTAGCCCTTTTCTACATGTACTTACAAATTAGAATTTGATCTGGACGTCAAGTGTTTACCCACAGGCCTCTAGTTCAGGATATGTCGACTTCTAACCAGACTTATGCCCCGTTCACAACAACTAAACATGTTTAGTCAAACTAGGTTTTAAAACGTGAAAATTAGTAACCGAACACTGGAAGACGGACTTTTATACAGGATTCAAATAAACCTTTAACATGTTCTTTCTATTTGAGCTAAATTTGAAGTCGACAACGTGAGAGGGCAGGTTTTATAAAGGAAACAATTTTAAACCGTGTTTAACTAAACAGCATTTAAACAAATTTAAGCTTTGGTGTGAATGGGATATTAGACTCATACTCATTTTGTCATTTATTTCCTGACGTTACTAACCTATATAGTAAAAGGTTTGAACACAGAAGTATCAGTAGTTCGTATAGTTTGAACGTCCTGGTGAGGGTAGTTCTGAAAAGAACGGTTGTTGGTGACGGACTGTTACTAACCTATCCTCCAGTTCAGCAGCCTGCACTCGCAGGACTTCAGCCAGGTGGTCGCTGTACGCTGCCGCCTGCCGTCGCAGCTGCTGACGAAGGTTCGTCTCGTGATCTGCTGCCAATTTCGCCTCCTATATGACAAACCTGCGAGCTTTAGAAACTAAAACATACAAGGGTGAGATGGGGAGTTCAGCGTTCTAATGGATGGTTATAAATGGACAGAACCATCAATTTATCAAGAAAAGCTATCGAGTCATTTTTGTCGGAGCTGCTGTCAACGCTTTTGTAGATGAATCAATTAACTCTCGATCTGCAGTAGCTACAGTAAGTAAATATTTGAGCTCTTGAGGGAAAGTTGACCCTTTAAAAAGAAGCACAACACAACAGCGACGACGAGAAGAAGACTCGTTTAGCTGGAATTCGCAATCATCATCTGTGCATACACAAGCGCGAGGTATTTTGAGATTCTCCGAATTTACTCCAACATGAGCAAGTTATGTTACCTAGCAACCAAGAAGGTTAATGCGGGCTTAATAACCTCTAAGAGACAGAATTCTGCTGGTAAAATTAATATTTCCGGAAATAGCGAATATCTACTTGGCACTGCTGATAAGCATTTTGAACGTATTTGCCTACGTTTTTCTTCAGCTGAGTCTCAAACTCGGAAGTCAATCGCTGTGCTTCCTGTTGTAGTTTCAGTTCAGTCATCTTAGCGTCCTCGTCCCGCTGAATCCTGAGACTCTGCTCCAGTCTCTTCTGCTCTTCGGCCTGGTGATTGGCCAACTCCTGGGCGAGCTGGTCCAGTCTCTTGCGTGCAAAGGCGAGGAGAACAGACTCGGACCTTACGAAAGATAAAACATGCACGTGAGTTTGACAACCATGTACTTCTATGCCAAATTCCCTGTTTTGTACAGGTAACTCTTGATATAACAACTGAATTGAAGCCTATTTGATGAACGAGTACTGTAAATGTAGACTCCAGCAGTTTAAAATAATTCACTTAGGGATTTTTAACCGCCGACCAGATAGCTCAGTTGGTAGAGCACTGGACTACTGTGCGGGAGGTTGCGGGTTCAAACCCCAGCAGGACCAACACTCAGGGTCTTTAAATATAATTGAGGAGAAAGTGCTGCCTTTGTAATGACATTCGCAAACGGTTACACTTTCTAGTCTTCTCGGATAAGGACGATAAAATGTAGGTCCCGTCTCACCATACTTGTTTCTTATAATCTGTGGGACGTTAAAGAACCCACACACACTGTTCGAAAAGAGTAGGGGACGTAGTTCCCGGTGTGGTGGTCTATCTCTACTTCTGGTTTCACATGTCATGCACACGTACACGTTTTAACGAGCACTTAGGAGCTCCTTGGTGTCACGTATACAAATAAAGTATTGTATTTTATTATATCTCTCAATTAGTACGCGCGCTGTGATTGGTCAATTTAGCGGGCCGTACTTCACTGTACAGCCCGCTAAAGTTTGTTTTGGTCGCCAAAATGACTCCAGAGATATAATAAATATCTTATTAACCTCGTTTTCTCGGTCCGTACTGTAAAATACGGATCCTCGTTTTTTCCCGTCGATTTATGGCCCGCGCGCTTCGCGCTTGGGCCATAAATCGACGGGAAAAAACTCGGTCCGTATTTTACAGTACGGACCTCGAACTCGATTAATAAGAGGTATGTATTATTAAGCACTGCCAAGAACAGTACGATGGCTAGCGCGTTGGTACGCTCGAATTGCTATTGAACCGCCAAGATGAATTTCAAAAGTTTGGAGGGCAGTTAAGAAGCTATATGTACATTTTGAGTTGCTCTTTCTTGCAGCTCGAGCACCTGTCATGCTTCTCTTATGCTCTTCGAACTTCCTGCGTGCATCCATACTTTACCTAACATCTTTCTCCTGCCTGTTCTCTGCGCTTTCTGTTACCGTTGTGGTTGGTATAATCTCCTCCAGCTCTTTCCTTAGTTTCTCTCTACTCTCTTGTAAATACTTCTGCTGTTCTTCCAGAAGGACAGCTCCTGCTTTAGACTGCTCCATGTCAAGTGCTGCCTTCTGTACGCTGTAACTCAACTGCGCTGCCTCTGCTACTGCTGCCACTCCTACCTCCTTCGCACCAGCAGCTTCAGCTTCTTTTGCAACAGTATGAAGCCTCTCTACTTCTTCATTCACTTTCACCTGTACAGTACGTGCACAAGACAGAGAGTTAGAAGTACTGAACCTGATCACAAAAATGTACTTCACATGTACAGTGATGTCCATAACTTAATTTCCTGTACCGAAAAAGGTAAGCCGGTTTGCCATATGCTTGTTTGTGCTTACGAAAAGACAGACTTGATTCACAAAGGCCATCTCAAAATATTTTCAAACTATCAAGTTTGTATTCTGGCAAATCAGAGTGTTCATTTTCAGTACAACTAAGATGTTTCTCGTGGCACATTCCAAAAGACAAAGTTAGTGGTTTTAAAAAGCATTGAATCATAACAGCCAAGAGAATGAAGAAAGGACGAAGGAGGTATTGTACAAGGCCGCAGGCTGCCCTTGAGATTTGCAATTTCTGCCAAATGTGTGGCAGAGTTCTAACGCTGAGTACATTTCAGGCAATATCTCACTAGTAATCTCTTCATCTATAAACCAAACTGTTCCTATAAGAACTCAATAAAATTAGGCAATTAACCAATACTGAAATCCAGTATAGTGGATGTGGTGTTGCTTTTGTGCTAATATACAGTGTAATGCATAGTGTCAGGGTGTTCATTAGACATACATACATACATTACTTTATTTACCCTCAGATTTTTAGAGTAGCTTTATGCAGCTAATTTCTCTGAGCATTTAACCATCAGATAAGAGATAGACCACAACACCGGGAACTACGTCCCCTACTCTTTTCGAACAGTGTGTGGGTTCTTTTACGTCCCACGGAATCAATTATGAAGAGTTGCGAGACGGGGCCTACAGTTTATCGTCCTTATCGGAGATTGGAGAATTCTCTGGCTACTACGAAGAATTTTCTGGTCTAATTTAGATGGCCTGAGCTAGTTTTAATTTCAGACATGGAGCACTTTCAGAATATTCTCGTGTTACTTTACACAAGTCTCCTGCTGCTACAATTCTTACTGAAAACCCTGTAGTGTACAAGTACAAGTAGAGGTAAATCATTTAAGCTTTGGCTCAATAAGAACCATTACTATTCATTCAAAATATTTCCCCGATTCTGATTGGCTAAAAGCACACGTTTAATTCACCATAACCAGTTACTGATGACCAAATTTGGCAGAATTTTGACTTAAACGAGGAAATGATGTAAAAAATGCAGCGTTTTCGCAGGTTAAGGCACCGTTAACTGAGAAGACCTGGGGACGAGCTTGTGTTATTTTGTTGTTTTGTTATATTGCTGGTGGGTGTGAAATTTGTGAAAATAAAGCTCATTTTCTCCTTTAAGTGTTTGAAAGTATTTTGATAAATAATAAAGCAATTAATGAATTCGGCTTTTGTAGGATATGAAGAATTAAGCAGATCTTGGAAGGGTGTTATCATAACACCTTCCTCAATCCGCTTAATTCTTCATATCCTACTCAGCCTCATTCATTAATTGTTAAATAAGACATAAGTTACAGCATAGCTCTAGTGGTTATTGCCCTACCAGAGCAGCCTTAGCAGAGGCAATGCCATCTGTGGCAGCTTTTTGCGAGGACAGCACAATCTCACTTGGATCCTTCAAGCTTCCTTGTTCCTGTAACTGAGCCAGTCCTGCCTTGAGGTGGTCAACGTGACTCTTGATTGCTTCAGCTGCACTGCGTTGTGCTTGTACAGCTTCTTGGGCCATGCTCCTCAAGTTTTCCAACGTTTGTTGAACCATCACTTCCATAGCAGACTGATCAACTATGGCCTCAACTTCCTTGTCTGTCAGGTTTGTGTCACTGGCTACAGGGGTTTTGGAGATTTCCTGAACCAACTGTGAGGGTTGCTGTTCCAGTCCGTCTTGAAAAAATGATCAATAGAGAAAAAGATATCTACATACAGTATACTACACATATTGTATAATGATGTTTAAGAAGAAAAGTATAAAACTACAGGGTACAAGCATTTTTTCTTTCCACAGCAAGGAACCAAATGCAAGCAACAAGTCAATGCCACCCCACAACTATTTTTTTGTGATATTTTTTCTTACACCTTACGCAGTAGTCTTCGCCATTTGGGTTACCACATACATGGTTTGCTCTTGGGCCTTAAATATGAGTGAAAAACACTTGAAGAGTAACTTCATTCAGACCACAAAATTCAGCAGGCCCAATATAAGACTACTGGTACATGAATATCTACATAATACTTAAAGGGCCACAGGGTTTTCAATAAGGGCTGGCGGCCGGCAAAACTCGCCGGCTACTCCACACGTTTTCGCCGCCTACTTTGATTAACAACTTATTCAAAGTTTACGAATTAGCATGATAAATAATTTGCCACAACATGAGCCGCGGATTGGCCAACATTTAATTTGTTAAACACAAAGGAAACTTGCCTGAACTCTTGGTTAATTTAGCGACAATACATTGTGTTTATCTGTTCATTTATTGAGGTCAAACTGAGCAGCCTGGCTTTACTCAAAACCTTGGGATCTGGGTCTGAAAGCTGCACATCTCCACGTGCTCTGAAAACCAGTCATGCATGACATGGTCACGTCTACTTCCTAGATTACGAGTTTTGTCAAAATTTTGAGTAAATTTTTATACACCTACACCATTGAATAAAACTGGAAAATAGAGTATGTACGGTTCTGTCAAAAATGACCTAATTCTTGCCCCAGAATGCAGGAAATGCACTTGTAGAGGCTCAGATCTTAAAAACTTTCCGAACTACCTTATTCTATGAAAATTTTGCAATGTTTATTTTGTGACTTTGATCTGCACATTTTTCACGACACTTAAATTTTGTGATTTTGTGGAAATTTTATACTTTGAATCACTTTAATTTCACGTTTTTGGGTAAGACAAAAGTTACAGTTCAGCAATCTTCTTTAAAATGTTCTTGAAGTAGTTTTTTTTTTAATAAAATGCCTTTGTGAAGGGAAGAATAACATCAAACTTAAGTTGCAAGAAAAATTCAACAGCAGGACTAGACGTCAACAGTAATAACAAAACAGTTCTCACAATGTCCGCAACCCTTTACAATAAAAATTCGACATTATGTGAGCCATTTAATTTTTGTGTCGAGTTACGTTTGCGACACGTATTGTTCGCATCACTTTAATTTTGTGATTTTTTTTTTGTATTGCAAAATTCACGAAATTAATGTGTCGGGAAAATTTCGTATAATGAGGTAAATGCCTACAATTACATTGTGCAATCTAAAATGCCATGTTATGAAGCAGCAGTGGTTATTTCAAAGCACTACAGTAAATTGGTTATAAAAAGGCAACTTGTCCATGCAGTACAGTACCTTGGGGCTTCACTGATCCTGCCCCCTTAGCACTAGGTTCCGCCATCTTTTCAACAGAAGCGGCAATGTCAAGATCAATGGAAGATACACCAGTGAAGTCGACAGCTGATACTGCAGCTGAAGGGGAATCTTTCTTTCCACTTACAGGTTTTAACTGCTTCCCTGCTTCCTCTTGGATGCCAGCTTGGTTTACAACTTGAGGATGCTCTACTTTGCCAATGGCCTGCCTTGCTTCTTTTTCTACTTTCTTAGCAATTGCAAGGTCCACAGCAGAGACTGTTGTTTGATCAATGGAGGACAAGGAAGCCACAGAATCAGGGCTCTCTTTTTTTCTTTCTGCTACTGGTGTTTGGATAGCATTCTTAGGCTGTGAAGAAAAAGAAAAGATGAAAATACAACATATTTGTTTCAAGGTATTCAATACCATTCCACTCTATCCACAGTGTTACTGAGTAAAAACAGAAACACTTGGGGTGTTTAAAAAACATCTCAAACTGCATTTATCATTTAGGTGCAGTGAACTCTTTCACTCCCAAGAGTGACTTGATTGATTTTTCTCGGTCTAAAGCAAGATGATTTTTCTTGTCAAATGGAGACCCCTTGGTAGTCAAAGGGTTAAAAAACCAACATTGTTTACATATTCCAAGCAAGTAACTGTATTAATGGAAGTCCAGTTTCAGTAAAAAGACCGAAAGACTGACAACGATTGAAGAACCAACACTTGATGATAGTCTCAGAGAGCTGTCTGTCATGAAAATACATGTAACTACTATGCACATGTAGTGCTCAAGAGTGTTATCTTCAGGAGTTGCCTGTTAAAAATACCCAGTTTCAGTACTGTAAAATGACTA
Organism: Ricordea florida; assembly: GCA_949710005.1. NCBI lineage: Eukaryota > Metazoa > Cnidaria > Anthozoa > Corallimorpharia > Ricordeidae > Ricordea > Ricordea florida. Next base: position 6,686,927 of record OX453287.1, on the reverse strand, counting down.
AAATAAAGCAGCCAAGAGATCAACATCAGAATTGCCCACCTTCGAAGGCTGCATGTCTCAGAGACAATTATTCTCAGTTAAAACAAAACTACGGGACCGGGTTGTTCGAAGCAGGGTTAGGGTAACCCAGGGTTAGTGCGAAATTTAAATGCAGATATGAGAGCTTTAATAAAAAGCACATTCAGTATAATTTTTTTGAATACAATTTGATAATTATATGCTCTGAATAAAGAAGGTTATATCGGTATAAACACTTTTTAAAAAGAGGAAAAGAAACCCATGTTAAAATTTAACCCTGGGTTAGCCCTCATCTGCTTTCAAACAACCGACCCCAGGGGTATAAGAACTGAGTACCCAACATGATGTCAATCTTGAAGAAGTGTCTGCACTAGAGATATTTCAAATTGCAACAAAGTGACTGTAGAGAATCAACTAACAGACTGGCAATAGATGCTTACCTTAAGTAGGTGTCTGCCCTAGAGAGAGTTTAACTGCAAGTACATGTCCATGTACCACCGAATAATTATTAAAAAGTTACAGACAGAGGAAACAGTTCAAAAGGTAAAATAAGGGTGCCATTTTTTTTGGCATAGGAGGTAATACACAGGGTACACTAACATGTAACATTACATTAACCCAAATTACAAGCTCAATCAAAACTATTCAGAGATTTTTGTTCTAACCTGAACAATATCTTTTGGTGTCATGATACCAAGATTCAGAGGTCCACTGTCTGATGGCATTTTTTTACTTTCAAAATTCACACTCTGACTATCAGCTTCCTTGCTCATGTCTGTTACAAGACCCAGGCTTTGGAGGGATTTGCCAAACCATGGCAGATTTTTGTCTATGTATCCACGAACATCTGCATTGTACTTATACAATACTCCCCCAGCTATGAGGCCTCCACTGCAGAGAAGAGTAATTCCACCAGCTATTTTCCATCCTGATGAGCTTTTAGATGACCTGTTGAAATAAATCATTAACATTATAATAACAAACTCAACATGGTTAACTAACAAACTGATGTACAGGCTATGCTAGACCAATTAGGGATTTCTGAACCACCTTAAGGCCAAAAGCACAGCAAATTTTAAGAATTTTCTTTTACAGATTTTTTGTTTTGTCACAGAGCTTATAAATTAGATATCCTGTTTTGCTATAAATCCAGGGGTATAAAATTGACTCATGACAGGCAACCTGATAGAACTGACTTGTCTCTGAAGATCACTTCCACTAAGGTTATCCAGATGATCAAATTTAAGAAAAAACTCTTAACACTTCTAGGTTCAAACCATTGACAGAGATGACAAAGTTTACTACACCATTGCTATTATATGAGAAGTACTGCCCGTTAGCAGCAGGAGAAATGACTAATTTGACTGTAAGCTGTTTGGTGTAGGTGGTTCTGAGAAGAGCAGCTGTTGATAATGACTGAGCGGAAGTCATCGTCAGAGTCAAGATTCAAGACTTCTACTCAGATTGTTTGTCAAAACATCAGTCAATACCCACAACAGTTTTTCTTATCACTACCCACACAAAGACAATCAAACTATGAATCAAAACTGAGACTTCTGGGTTAAACACCATTTGCAAAATGTACAAATGTACAAATGTACAAATTCTATCACCTACCTTGTAGTTCTTAAATTTGATGTCAACTGATCATTTGACGAGCTGAGCAAAGAGACTTGACTCTGAATATGATCTTGCTCTGGTTATTGTACCACCAGTTTCCATACTTGTCCAATACTCTGACAAATTTATGCATAGCACTATATTGAAATGCATTGTGTTGTATTGTGTCGTTCTAAAATGTACTGTTGAACTATTGTTATGGCCATATAATATAATACAAGGCTATGCATAAATTTGTTGGAGTATTGGACAACCCTTCCAGTTTCAGTCTATAAAAGCTGTTTCCAGAAACATGCACATCCAGGAAAATTGAGCAGGGGAACATTAAAAATCCTTGGTTCACACCATAGATTTTATAAAAATGACAAAATTTGCATGAACTACATTCAGTCTCAAGATACAAGTTGCAATTCTCCTTGAAGAAAGTCAAAGATGTCCTTATATGTTGGAACTTAGAGCTTGGTTTTATACCCTTGAACTGATCATCTTTGTAATTCTCATCTACTCGACAATAAGATTTTAAAGGAGGTTTTGGCTAGATTTCTACATGCACTGTAACTCTGTAAATTTTTTTTTTCCCCTTTGGGCTGTGCAAGAATTTTTTAGCACCTTAAAATACAAATGTTCGAATTTTTTCCCTTCACCCACTGTGCACTATTTTTCTTCCTATACTTTTGCTGCGCAGGAATTTTGTTTTGCTAATTGTCCAATCCCCCTCCCCCCTACCCCCTTCAAGTGTAAAATGGCTATTCGTAAACAGCCTTTTATCTTTGTACTATATACTACTTTTTAACCGAGAGTGAGGTCATTACGGGAAATTCTTGGACCGAGGTCTTGATGTATTGACCAAGCGATAGCGAGGTCAATACAGTCAAGGCCGAGGTCTGAGATTTCCTTGTAATTACCGAACATACGAGGTTAATAAGTTATTTATTAGATGGCCTTTTTAGCACTGGAAAAAGAAAAATGGAAGAGCTTTTTAATGTCCCCTTGCACGTGCAAGAGGTCATTTCAGGTCATGTTCACTGAACCGACACACATCTGACCGTGCGATCGAAACAAGAGACAAAAAAAAAACAGTTTCTTTGAAGATGAGGCTAGTTTTGTCTACACTAAAAAAAAATTTTGAAAAATTTTCATAATGCCCGGTTAAAACAAGAAAATCTTGCCCACTCAGCGGCAAATCAGAGCGTGCGAACTATTGTGCTCCTATAATTAACAATTAGACCCGTAGCCCGCAAGGGCTACGGGTCAATAGCCCATGAGGCGAAGCCGAATGGGCTATTGACCTGTAGCCCTTGAGGGCGAAGGGTCTAATTGTTTTAGTATCACCCAACTAGTCGGACAGAAAAAACAATAAAGTTAGCAAATGCAAGTTGAAGAAATATTTATTTGGGAATAAAACAAAAGAAAGCGCCACGAATTTCGCTACTCGAGGACTATCACTAATAGACCTCTAGTATCGTAGCCAATCAGATTGCGGCATTTGCATTAGTCCACTAGTTGGGTGATACTAATAAACAGTAGTTACAGGTGTATGAAGGCTTTTAAAAAACTCATCACAGATTGGAACTTACTTGGAAGGCAATTGCTTTGTTGATGCACATCTCCTCACTCCAGCTGATACTCGACCCTTCGAATGAACAATTTAAAAAACCTTGCAATTTTTTTTCAAGGAACTTAACTTTCGCCTCGTACATGTAACCTGCTCTGTACACACTCCCTTAGAAGAACAGTGAGAGCAAGAGCTAAATACGCTGCTCAGCCATACATCTTCTAGTAGAGATAAAAAAAATACAAACCGTTAAAGCAGCTGGCCTAGACAGCTTTGCAAATGGTCCAATCACCGACGAACTTGCTCCACTTTTCAAATGAAGCATTTTAACACCACCAGATCGAAAAAACCCAAAATGGAGGATTTCTTCTCTCTGTACCAACCCTCTCGCGCTATTTCATTTTCATTGGCTGGTTGAAATGGCGGGAAAGTTTTCCCGGTGCCCCCGGACAAAGATCAAATTATTTTGATCACACGTTCTTCGATTGATCGTGTCCGTTCAAACTAATATCAAGAAAATGCTAAACCAGAGAAAGATTTCAAGCTTTTTCGGCACTTCCGGTACCAAGAGAACTGCAGAAGATGCTGATGTGAACAGCGATTCGCCTAAGAACAAAATCCTCAAGAGCGACTCACCGGAATCGAAGCCAATTTCTTCGAGCCTTTCACCCGAACAACGTGAGCGAATGGAGGCGAATCGCAAAGAAGCTCAGAAAAAGCTTCTAGCAAAAAGGAGTCCTCCGTTTGTTGGAGATTCTTGGAAAAAAGCTCTAGAAGCAGAATTTAACAAGGAATACTTCACAAAGGTACAAATTTTATCGGATTCAATTCATGTGCAAAACATTCCGCGAATCATTTGTGTTTTATGTACATACATTATTGTGTAATTTCATGCGCGCGTGGACAAGTTCTTTGTTAAGGTATTTGTTTAGCCGTTTATTGTGTCAACAGCTAATGAAGTTTGTCAAAGAAGAAAGATCCCGAAAAACAGTTTATCCTCCAGGTAAATCCAATGGAATCGAAAAAAGTTTACTTTGTTTTGTATTTTATTTGTTATGTATTGATAATTAATTTTACATCAATTGACAGCTAGCCAGATTCAGTTTTGGTCATGAACTTCCTAACCTTTATACGATAAATGCCTCATCCACTGTCAATAACTCTAACAGACTAGAACAGCCACTGTGAGCAAGTATTCAGCAGTCTAATAAGTAGATCTAAAGATCGCAGTCGCTGCACGTACATAAATGCAAAATTTGTTGCTTTACTACTCTAACATTAACTTGCACTTGTCTCCTAGACACATTGTACATTTTATGTGGTTTCCACACCTGTTGTGATGATGGCATAATTTTGTTTCTCTTAACGCAGAGAGGGACGTATTCAGTTGGACCCTTCAATGTGACATAAAGGAGGTAAAACCTCTTACTGTCCTTACCGGTATTTTGAAAGAGAAACACATGTAATTATTGTCATGTTTTAGTATAATTTACTTAATTTATTTAATTTACTTAATTTATTTAAGTGTCTTCAAATGGTTGATCAAAACACAGGTAGTGGGCCAATCAGAATGTCTGTTATATTGATTATATTTTGTAGGAACATATATCAAATCATGCTATTTGATTGGCTACTATACTCAGTCCCCATTCTGTGACCTGTACTGTTGAAATAACATACCCGCTAGTTAAAAGGTCAATGTATTGTAATAATACTGCACAAATCAAGTGTAGTACATTAGCTACAGTAGTGTTGGCACTAAGCATCTAATCAATAATAGACTCCTGGAAAATTCAAGCTCCTTACTAATTGTATAATAATTATAATTGAAGGTGAAAGTTGTGATTATTGGCCAGGATCCTTACCATGGTCCAGGACAGGCACACGGTGTGTTGTACCATTGTATAAAAATAATGCTAACTAATCCGCTTTACCAAATATGATGTACATGTACGGTAGCTATTTATTGTGGTTGTCTAGTCAAGACCATGCGTGATATCTCCAGCTGGTTTCAATTATTTAGTTAAATTTTCTCTCTCTCGCTTAACAGGCCTTTGTTTCAGTGTTCCTCCAGATGTAGCTATACCGCCAAGGTGTGTCCTCAAATGTTTTGTCTTATTGGAGTAAAAATAATTTTTGTAGTGCCACACGTATCACCACTACAAAGGGTATAAAAAAAATTATATTTTATACTTGTTTTCTTAGCTTGGTGAATATCTACAAGGAACTGAAAGATGATATTGAAGGTTTCCAGCCACCAAAGCATGGTTATCTTCTAGGCTGGGCAAAACAAGGTGACATACTACATTTAAAACAGTTGTCAAGTTGTAAGTTAATAAGCTATAGAGATTTAAGAGCGTGTCTCCGTAAAAACCGACCAGTGATTTTGGATCAAAAAATTAAATTCCCTTATATTCTGGGATATTAAAGCCTTTACCTTAGTAGTCACAAAAATACACTTCGTTTGACCGAAAGTGATAAATATATTTTTTTACGAATTTTTGAATTTCCGGACGATTAGCGCCGGCGTCATAGCCGTTCAAAGTGCAAAAATCGCTAATATTGACCGCACTCTAGAAAACGAACACCTGGCTCAAAAAGCCTGATTTTCTTTTCCGTGTACAGATACACAACTGTAGATTTCCTAGCCATTTCACAGTTCCGAATTATTTAATTATTTCAACGGCAATGATTTTTTCCCCAGCACGTGTTTTCGGCTTTTCATCAAAACACGAAAGTAGCTCAACTTTGAGGGTAATTTTAAAAAGTGTGGCACCTTTCTGAACTTCGCTATCTGTATGAATACAATCTAGAAATGATAATAAAACTCAACAAGGAATAACATTTTTGTGCTCTCCACGTTTTCGGAATAGACCGCCGTTTGAATTTCCAGAAATTTCGTAAACCTGATAATTAACAAACACTCGCCTTGTCGATCTGCTTGTCAAAGTCAAACTTCATTTGATGGCGTGATGGGTCTTATCCAAGTTCTTTCACATTTTAAGGTTATTTCTGAATCATCTGAAACTATATTGGCCGTTGATTCCATGTCCTTGGTCCGTTTTAAGAAGTTATCTTGTTTATAAAATGGCAGTATCCGAAAGCGTGACTGGTTCGTGACACCGTCTTGAAAGGTCTTTTGCTAAAATTAGTTGGATGCAATCTTGTCCATTGGGATTACTCTTCAAGACATGGCGGTGAAATTTCTAGGCCAAATAAAACACTTTTCTTTGCAAAGAAAACGCGATGAGTCGCTAACAAAGCGATTTAACCCAGTTCAGATTAAAGTTGAGATATGCGTGACTTTGTATTTCATCCCCAGTCCTCCTGGACTGGACACAAAGCAAACAAGGGGTAACATGGCTGCTGATACAGTAAAATGTTCTTTCTCGGGCTTCGGAAAATCTAATTGTGGAGGTTTTCGAGGTTCGGATACAGTATGTAGGTTGTGAGAATGCCAGGAAGATATAACGATCCACTTGAAAACGTGCCATCTTTCAAAACTATCAGGAATGACGAACTGATACTAGTCAGGGGGGGGGGGGGTATTCGATGTGCCACCACACCGGCAAGAAGAAATGTTCGTGTGTCCAAAACATAGACATAATTTGGGTCGCAACTGGCGTCCTTTGAGGACATGTCGATATCCTCTTCATTCAGGAGCAAGGAAAAAGCTAAAAAATGATCATGTTATCAACTTGGAGATGTCGAGGAATATTCACGCAATTTTTGGAATCACAATTCCCATTGGGTCAGGTAAGCATTCTACTACACAATATTTTACGTTTTCCCTTTTTTGAGTAGCAACGATTGGCACAGTCGGTTATTGCGTAGCCCTTGGAGTCTTCTGTGTGAGAGGTCTCGAGATTGATGCCCATGGCCAGGTGTGACAAATTCTTTCCGTGTAGCTTCAAGTAGCTTTAAATTCCCGTAAAACGGAGTACTGATGAAGAGGGGGTTTAAAAAGGTTTTGTCTTTAAGATAATCATGAAATGATCATTTCGAAGTAACGACGTATGTGAGGCGCCTTTACTTTGTAACTTTCAATAGAATAAAAGAACTCATAAAACCACCTAGGTAAATGTCATGGTCAAGTATTCCGAATTGTGTAACAAACTGTAAATCTAATTATAAATAAAGACTGAAAGAGAAGGTCGAGGGAATAACCATTCAACGTTGTTGTAAAACCTTGAAAGGGAATCGTTCCATAAGGAGTTTATTTTTCCGACTATTTTTATCATAAGCAGTTATATTTTTTGGCCACGATGTAAGTGTAGAAATCTTGGTTTGAGTAAATAACAAGTATGAAATGAACATTCTTGTTTTACATTGTTTGGACCAGCGCGTTAGTATAATTAGGACAAGTATATTTGTTACAACACAGATGTTCAAAAATACACAAGCTAGTATTCCTGGATTTTTGCAAGATGTTAAAGGTGCTTAGAATGTCTTTACAGAACTGTATTTTTTACGTTGATTCATAGCGTTCTATTTTTCAAAGTGAGAGATAATTTCGATGTTTTTTGAGTTAAAGCAGTTACTTCAGGAGCAAAAATATCCTCTACAAAATCAAAGACGGACATTACAACCTAAGACGTTAATAAAGCAAGTGAGCGAGCCAGTATTTGTTAACTCATCACCCAGTGCAAGAGAACTGGGGATGAAATACAAAGTCACTCATTTTTCAAGTTTGTCAGGAGACTGGGTTAAAACGCTTTGTCAGCGACGCATCGCGTCGTATTTGCAAAGAAAAGTGTTTTATTTGGCCTAGAAATTTCACCGCCATGTCTTGAAGAGTAATCCCAATGGACAAGATTGCATCCAACTAATTTTAGCAAAAGACCTTTCAAGACGGTGTCACGAACCAGTCACGCTTTCGGATACTGCCATTTTATAAACAAGATAACTTCTTAAAACGGACCAAGGACATGGAATCAACGGCCAATATAGTTTCAGATGATTCAGAAATAACCTTAAAATGTGAAAGAACTTGGATAAGACCCATCACGCCATCAAATGAAGTTTGACTTTGACAAGCAGATCGACAAGGCGAGTGTTTGTTAATTATCAGGTTTACGAAATTTCTGGAAATTCAAACGGCGGTCTATTCCGAAAACGTGGAGAGCACAAAAATGTTATTCCTTGTTGAGTTTTATTATCATTTCTAGATTGTATTCATACAGATAGCGAAGTTCAGAAAGGTGCCACACTTTTTAAAATTACCCTCAAAGTTGAGCTACTTTCGTGTTTTGATGAAAAGCCGAAAACACGTGCTGGGGAAGAAATCATTGCCGTTGAAATAAATAAATAATTCGGAACTGTGAAATGGCTAGGAAATCTACAGTTGTGTATCTGTATACGGAAAAGAAAATCAGGCTTTTTGAGCCAGGTGTTTGTTCTCTAGAGTGCGGTCAATATTAGAGATTTTTGCACTTTGAACGGCTACGACGCCGGCGCTGACCGCCCGGAAATTCAAAAATTCGTAAAAAAATATATTTATCACTTTCGGTCAAACGAAATGCATTTTTGCAACTGCTAAGGTGGAGGCTTTAATATCCCAGAATATAAGGAAAATTAATTTTTTGATCCAAAATCACTGGTCGGTTTTTACGGAGACACGCTCTTAATAAGCAAAAGATCATCGCAGTTATTTACACTAACTAAAGCAGTTGCAAAGATAAGACCTGCACTGGAATCGCAAGGTTATGGCTTAAAATCCCGTTCAAGAATAAACTTTTTGCAGGTCGGGAATCGGAAAATGTAATGGCTTACACAGCATTACATATAATTAAGTGTCTTTCTTCCTACAGGAGTGTTGTTGTTGAATGCCTGCCTCACTGTTGTAGCATCACAGGCAAATTCACATAAAGACAAGGTACATAATATTATACCACTTAAAATATCAACTGTACAAGTTAAATTAATTTTTTTCATTTTCCAAAAATGAACAGAGCTCAATCATACATTATTTTCTTATTACGCAGGATGACGTAGTCAGCCAGCATATAAAATTCGGTAGCACATTCCTTTTGTTGTCTTGGGAGTCAAAAATTGTCTTTTTTTTTTTTAACTTTCCTGTATCCCGAGCCCGTCCCGAAAAAAATTGTGATTTTTATTGGCTGTAACTTCGAATCACGTGCACGTCAGGTTGGATTGCACCAGGGATATCCATGATCGCACAATCAGCAAAAAAACATACTGCGTCAGCAATTGTAAACCAACACATCCCGCGTAAACGCCTTCAGGCGTCTTCTTATCTCTTCTAACTCTCTGTTTTTCTAGGGCTGGGAGCAGTTCACAGATGCTGTTATCAGGTGGATTAATTCTAATCTACATGATGTGGTATTTCTACTTTGGGGTGCTTATGCACAGAAAAAAGGCAGCTTTATTGACAAGGTGCACTGCATCATCCTATAGAGTGTTTTCACATGACGTCACAGCAGCCATATTGGTGTTCCAAAACAATGAAACGGCGGCCATGTTGGTGTTCCAAACTAATCCTCTGGGAGTTGAACTCTTTGCTTATGTAAAAACGTTCTTTTGTTCCAAAAAATTTGCATGGCTGCTGGCCACGTGAGTGAAAACGCTCTATAAGTAATTAACATATTATGAAGAAAAAAAATTATGAAAGAAGTTTTGCTAGATAGCATAATGCCTTATGACAATAAAGTAACAGTCTATTTACACTACTGTATATCCTCAGTTACTTCATAGTTATATTCTTATTCGAGAATAAAAATTGTTGTGATTGTATTAATTAATTAGTTGAAAAGAGATTTTAATTCTTGTTTTGGTTTGGTTCTGCAGAAAAAACACTGTGTCTTGAAGGCCGTCCATCCATCCCCACTATCAGCACATAGGGGCTTTCTTGGCTGCAAACACTTCTCCAAAGCAAATGAGATTTTAAAGAAAGCTGGGAAAAAGCCTGTGAATTGGAACCATCTTCCAGTTGGTGTTGACAACCTGGCCTAAACTAGGATATACATAATGATAGTTATGAAGAAAAGCTTTCAGACTTTTTCAATTTCTAGCATAAAGGGACTTGCAGTAAGGGTTTTTAACTGACTTTGTTATATACCTAGACTTTCACTCAACAAAACGAGCACTGTGATTGGTTGATTCTTGGTCACATAGCCCCGATCAAATTTAAATATATCTCGACGGGGAGACAATTGCGGGGTTGTTGCCCGCGTGCCAGTTGTGATGTCTTTGTTTGTTTGTTTTTGCTATATTTTGTTAAAGGGAAAGTCTAAATATAATTATAACAAAGCACTTAATGTATGGTCCCTCGGGAAACTAGTTAGTTAGTTTTGACAAAGTCAATGGAAACATCAGGACTCTTGAGAAAACAAAACTAAGTGTTTCCCTCGGGACCATACATTAAGTGTACAATATTAACAGTTTCTGTGTAAATGATAGTAATAATAATAATAATAATAATAATGATAATGATAATAATGATAATAATGATAATAATAATTATAATAATAATAATTACTATCATTATTATCATCATTGTTATTACGATTTATTGATTTTTTTTTAATTTCCAGTCTGCTAAAATGACTGAAGTTATGCAGTTTTGGTCCCAATAATAATATTAAATAAAAGTAATTTTTTCATTTCTGGAATAAGTGCGGAATACGTTGACAAAAGATAGCTGTGTAAATAACGCTGACCACTAAAACAATTACCCATTAAGGAAAGTAAAAAAATAATAATAATTAATACTTCCAACCGTTTTACTTGGAACATAAACCAAACTTTAAACCGCCAGTTATCTGTTGCATTCATAAGGGAAAAGTACGTACAAGTCACGTAATTTTGTATTGAATAAGTTGACATTGCTAGAACTTTTCTTTGTAGAAATAGTTGAGAAAATAATTATGCCATCAACATAAGTTAAACAACAATAAGGAAGACATATACTGTAGCAAATTATTTATCAAAATAAAGATTATGCACTTGAATGTTGTAGGTTCTCTATTACCGTTGCCAATTTCCCTCTTCCTTTGGAGAAAATGCAGCCAAGCTTCAATTTTTAGCGATCTGGCCCTATACCCACTTAGGGTTATGGTCAAAATCTAATCAAACCTCACCTCCTTGCATGACCATGTAAAATAAACCCCTGCGTACGAGACAAAAAGTCCAATATTATACATGAGGGGGAAAAAGGAAAAAAAAGTACGGTAGTAATATCACTCGCCTGTCAAAAGAGACACTGGGGTCCAGCTCCCAAGGCCTGGGTCCTTTGTTGGACCTCAAAGGACGCCTGGCAATAAAGGCGGAAGTGCATGTAGAGCGCCAGCGAGAATGTTCCGACTGGTCCACTTGTAACTTACGGTCTTAATTCTAGTATATTTGGAGTTAAGAACATGACTTCAGACGAAGAGGACAGTGTACCACTTGTGAGACAAGCTATAGAAGGTGAGCGCCTCCCCATTTGGGTTAAATGTCTCCTTTATGTCGTTAAAGAACCGAGACTAAAAATGAAGTGTTAATTTGGTTAATCTAATCTAGCGCTACTGCATTTAACAAAGCCTTCAAAAAATTATCAAATTAAAGATCTTGAATTCCCGAGTTCCACAGTTTGTTTTCGCTTCCCACCTTCAAAAAATTATCAAGTTAAGAATGTTGAATTCCCGAATTCCACAGTTTGTTTTCGTTTCCCTCCTTAATCCTAAGCGTTTTCCTCTTGTGTTTCTCCCCTGAACAAAGGCATACAGTACAATTTTGTACATGTGCACCTTTATTCTTCCTTTTTATATGAAAATCGTGTGTTTTAATCCACTAACCTCTGACCACGGATATGAAAAGGCAACTAACCTGGATATGACTTGTTATAATCACTAAACTAACCCAGTGGGGAATTTCTGTATCTGTCGCACAAGATCTTGTTGTGCACTGGCTGAGATAAATATAATCTCACTCCGAAACACAGTGAATTCTCGCTCGAAAGTTTGAAGGAAAGTTAGAGAAGTGCGAATTTTCGTTCGAAATATCGGTGCGAATTATCGTTCGAAGAGAATTTTTGCTCGAAAATTCGCGTCAACTAAAACAATACGCATTGCGAAAATTCGAGTAATTTTCTTCAAACTTTCGCTGTGGACATTTTTCATTACTTTTTTACAATACTATAGATCTCAAAGTTTTAAGTCAATCCCTTTACAAGTGCACTTTCAATCTGTGTGCTTCAAAAATAGTTTCTGATGGGCTTTTGCATGTCTTTTTTAAAATTCGTACCATCCCCTCTACTAACTATGTTCGTACATACTCTGGTTGTCACATTTAAACCAGCACAAACTGCTTCAAATGACATTATAAACCAGGAAAAAAGAGGGTAAGATTTCTGCACAGGTCCCTACTTCATTATGCATGCTGTAGCCGTACGGTTTCGTTCTCAGAAATGTTTGCACACGCACTTCCCAAGACAATTCAACTACAGCATGCATAATGTAAAGTAGGGACCTGTGCGGAAATCTTACCAAAAAGAGCTAGATCATAATAAATTTGTAAATAGTGTTCAGATGTACTTAGTACATGTAGTGCTTTACCTCTTCAAGCTATTTGTGAAGCACAAAAGACTAATACACACATATCTACAGTATACTTCATGTGCATTTTAAGTGCTTTAACTTAGCTTTGAACTGTATTTTGTACATGTGTGGTATTCAACTTGGAAAATTACTGTTCAATCCTCGTTAGTGAAAACATTAAGGGAGTCAGTGAAACAATTTATCTATAATTTGCTTCTCCAGCAGAGTGTGTGTTGACACAACCTCAGTGTGTAAAAGCTGAGGTTTTTTTTTTCTTTCGTTAAGGCTTCATACAAGTGTCTTAATATTTCACATTATTTTAGCTTCTCTGTTTTCATTATGTTTTGTTTCATTACGGATGAGTTCCATAGGATTTACAGTACAGTACACCAACAAGGGGATAAGGATTTTGAAGGGGTCATACTAAAATTGCATGGTTGAATTCCTACATGAAGCCTATAATTTCAATCATTCTGTATTCCCTTTTAGCCCGAAACTCAGAATGCTTTGTGAGAGACTGGGTGGGTTATCTTGTGTCTCTTGGCTTGATTATCTTTGGGATCACTTGCATAACTGTCATTTGCGTATACCACAAGAAGATTGAATATGAGGTATGAAGTATAGATGATACTGTACTGATACTGTTACAACTTAGTTGTTTCTGCATGGACTAACATTGCCCTGTCTTTTATAGCCTGTAGAGCAGGCATATATTTGAGCGGACAGAGGTTGAATGATTCGTTGATCTAAGCGGCCTTGTCAGATGACGAAACATATAGAAGATTGGGGCAAACCAAAAAGACGAGAAAGGATGATGCTTCCAACATGGAGGCAGGCATTTACAGTGTAAACCACAGAATGTCTACACTCTACAAGCTTCATCTTTTGTTCCACCAGTTTTATTTTTTTTTTTCAAGAACATTAATAATGCATACAGAGAATGTAGTCTGGCCTCAGTTTACTATGTCTTTATTCCTATCTACATTTTGAAAGCAGAAGCAAAAGAAAGTAATTAAGTTCTTTGTTCCATGAAGTGACTAAGTGGCTTGAATTTCATTTACAAATAGTCATCTTCTAAAGAAGGCCGAGTGAGTTTTCTGCCTGCATTACTGGTATATGTAACTTGGAAAAGAAGTTTAAACTTGGGAAGGAAAGTGCAGAACAATGTTAACTTCCTGGAAACAATGCTTGTTAATGATTGCAAGAGAAAGGAAACAGGAGTTTTGGCAAAGTGAAATTCAGTACTTACAGTACAGTTGAATTCTGCTGACAGTTTTCGTGTTGCTGAGTAAACAGTCAGTATCCTTATTGAACATTAATTTTTTTTATTATTATCATTGTATTTTTGTTTAGAGATACTGCAGTCTCTTGTTGAATTGCCGTTCAATTTTGAGAATTTAAGCAAGTAGAATGTCAACTTCATTAAAACTGTGGCAGAGTATCACTTAATTATAATTATGTCACTCATTGCCACAGTGATAATATTATATCATGGTTTTGGCAAATAGTAATAAGTACTGAATTATTATTATGTCCATTCCTTGTAGATTCAGGCTAAACTAGGATGTTCAGCCTGGTATATAGTCCTTTGGAGCGGGTTACAACAAGTCACCACAGGTCCCAGGACTCTGTTTTTCTTCTTTTTTTACAGAGTCAGTACTTTCCTTAGTATCTTTGCTGTCCCCAACAGTGCTGTTTTCTGGATAACTTCCAGCTTCACGTTCACGCCAATTCGCTTCATGTGCTCCTTAAAGTTGACTGATACGGCTCCAAGAGCCCCAATGACAATAGGCACTACGATGACTTTTCGCATGCACCAGACTTTTGCAATTTCATTATTATTATTATTATTATTATTATTATTATTATTTTGTTTATTTTTCTTTTTAGTATGGTGTAGTATTTGATGCCGGTTCAACACACACCGATATGTTCATTTACAAATGGAAAGTTAGCAATGTCATTGATGGTACTGGACTTGTGGAAGAAATCGGAAATTGTACCGTCACTGATGAGAGTGAGTAAAGAAGGAAACAATGGTTTTTAGATGATTTTGAACGTGATAATCGTAATTATTAGCAGATTTTTCATAGATGCATGGACATACACAATTTCTCTTCAAATATTTTGAACACGAGAAGAAGCAAACATGAACAGTATACTGAGTGGTACTATAGCAAATCTGTAAAAACCCTCTCACAAGTGATATCACAGGTGTGATATTGGTTTTATTGATTAATAATTATATTACTACTAGTCAGTATAGCAATAAATTTTATGAAATAGGAATATCTCTCTTTTGAAGAAATGGCAAATGATCATATTGCAACTATTACGTTACATGAATGGATGCACTTGGGAGTTTGCTAAGCACACAATATAAGATCAGTAAAATGTTTTGGTTGAGTTGACAAGCCTCAAGAAATTGGGATAATCAAACAAGTTGATTAAGTAATTTGTACCTTCGTAACGTAAAAGAAAGGGGTGCTGATGTTTTGAGCGTTAGCCCTTCATCAGAGCAAATGACAAGCCTCAGTCAACTTCAGCTTCATGAATTTCTAGCAGTCATGATTTATTATTATTTATTATATCTCTCAGTTAGTACGCGCGCTGTGATTGGTCAATTTAGCGGGCCGTACTTCACTGTACGGCCCGCTAAAGTTTGTTTTGGTCGCCAAAATGACTCCAGAGATATAATAAATATCTTATTAACCTCGTTTTCTCGGTCCGTACTGTAAAATACGGATCCTCGTTTTTTCCCGTCGATTTATGGCCCGCGCGCTTCGCGCTTGGGCCATAAATTGACGGGAAAAAACTCGGTCCATATTTTACAGTACGGACCTCGAACTCGATTAATAAGAGGTATCTATACTGGTGATCACCATTATTGGTAAATACCTTTGGCATGACCAACTTGGTTTGTTCACAATAATTTTAAACCATCTAAAACCCGCTTTGAGAGGGCATTTTATGAACATGACTCAGCTGGAGCGATATTGACTACTGCAGCAAAGTTGCAGTCACTTGTGTTTGTTATCATTTACATGTATGTTTAGTGGAGTGTAATTTCAAAAATGACCAAGTTCGAAACAAGAGGGTATTTTTAGTGTGTTGAATTTAATTAAAATTGAGGACGAAATGTTTACTTTAATAGGGACATTTGCCTCCCCTCCCATAAAGAGATATGGCTTACTCTCCCCCCCCCCTTCCTTTTATTCCTAGCATTGATTCAATATTATTGCATGCTCTTTTCAAACAGATGGCAAAGTTGCTGGTATATCAAGCTATGTTCAATATCCAACTCAAGCTGGAAAATCACTACGAAGTTGCATTAAGGATAAAGCCAAGAAATTGATCCCATGGTACTTGCATGATAAATCACCAATATATCTTGGGGCAACTGCGGGAATGAGACTTTTAAAGTAAGTTGAACGTTGTAGCTGGAATCAACTGGGCTCAATACAATGTCAGTTCTATGTAAGTCTAGACTGTTAATTTACACGTGGAAATTAACTATCGTTATCTCTTCTATTTAATCATTTATTTGCACCTAACTTAACCTGAATTGTTACCAACCTCAAATAGCTGTGCTAGCTGTGGGTAACAAGTATTTTATTTTATTATTCATTATAATATATTCCTGAAAGGAGTACCATATCTAAATAAAATACAAAAATCTATTATATGGCTGCATGGTTCCGTGAGTGGGCTGCGAGATGAGGCAAATCCTAAGTTCTGATTGGCTATAGCTACCTGCGCTGGCAAGATCAGTAAAGATGGGTCTAACTCGCCTGCTCATGCTTTCCCGCATTATCTGCTGGCAATAAAACAAATCAAAATGCTCGGGACTGTAGAAGGGAATTAATTCGTTATAGTTTATGTACGGACCTCCCTGTGCTCCTTTGGAACTGCCACAATTTCTGGCCAGTAGGGAGCCTAAAACTCGATGATGACGCCGAGGAGACATCAGTGAGAAAATTAATGGAATTACCTATTCTACAGGTTTACGGTCGTTTTGCCCGATGGTTTAATAGTTCCTTCTTAGTCCTGATATTAAGTCCGGGCGAAACGACTTTTCGTTCGTGCGCCGGCATCGACTGTTTAAGGTTCGTTCGAAACGACTTCAGCTCGAGCGAACTGTTTTCGGGCGAACTGACCATCGGGCGAAACGACCGGTCACCTTTTGGCTTGTTTCACTTTAATTTCCGTTTTACATACAGTACAGTCTTATGATTGTTACCATTGTTAATTTATTCCGAACATTTCAAAGACATGTTATGGAAAAGATTGTTATTCATCGTGGTAACTTCAGTGATAATATAAATTAGTTCTATGGTCTCACAACGGAGTCACTTGGGTGGTGATCGCGACTTTTTGACTGCTTACTGCTAGTCTTCTTCAGGCGATGGGGTCGACTGTTCCCGGTGCAGCATTATAAAACGCCGCGACCACCACCAAAGTGACTCCGTCGTGAGACCATAGAACTAATTTATGTTATCATTTTAAAGACATGTTACCCGTTTACTTGAAATGTAGTTCCATGCATAACGTTGTTAGGGAGCTTTCGCAGAACACGGAGGGTTCATTATTTAAACGAGGTTTAGATCGCTCGTTACAAAATCGTTGTCTAAAATTGACTTTGTGCTTCTCCAACTTAACCTTTCAGTCTCGTTTATACAACTCCAATAAAATGGTCAGCACCTGTTCACTCAAAATGAAAGAACTTGACAAATTGTTCTGTTTCGATCCCTTAAACTGCTGCTAAGTCGCCGTAACTTTGGGCGGCTTAAGGCGACTTGAGCAAAGTTGACAGAAAAAATATGGCGACTTTAGGCGATTTATCAAAATTGACAGAGAAAAAAGCCTGGCGATATAAGGAGACCAAAAGGGACTTCAGGTGACTCAAGGTTCCAGAGTATGCCTTGCTTTAGTTTGACACCGTTTGCCGGAATGACTGGACCGAAGTCGAAGTCAACCACGACGGCAGCAGACTATAGAGCTAAGATAGCGCTTATGAACGACACAAGAAAACTGCACGTGCAAAATACAGTCTGCTAAGTCTTCTCGCCGTCGTCTGCAAAACAGCAACATGAAGTAACCAATTTTGAAGTCTCGTCAAAGACGCGAGTGAACAACGGTAAAATTGCCTGAAAGATTTCGGAATGAGTATGGAAACAAAATGAAACAAGCCTGCCGCCATTAGTTCAGGAGGGGAAAAACTTCAATTTTTCACTGTTGCCGTGCTCTGGTTCCGCAGACGAAGGCAAAGAAACCCACTACACTGTATTTTGCACGTGCAGTGTCACTGTGTCGTTCATTAGCGCCTTTCTTTGATGAGATGCTTGTCGACGCCGTCATCTTTTCTTGCTCAAGTTCCCTTTTATTACCCGTTTTGATCCTCAAACGTAGGAAAAAGTTATAAATCTCTATTTTTATCTTAACAGCATGACAGAGCCTAGTACGTCAGATGCGGTACTAGCCTCCGTAAGACGAACTTTGAAAGACTCGCATTTCAAGTTTGAAGATAACTATGTGCGGATCATCAGTGGTGCAGAGGAAGGCTTGTCCTCTTGGGTAACAGTTAACTACTTGCAGGGAACGCTACTTTACTCAGAGGTCAGACGGAACGCCTCTGCAATTTTTTTTACAAGTTTTTTTTACGTATTCTTTCTTTATTGCTATTCATACATGTATCATTGCTTTGTCTAGTTCGTCTACTTCGCAACAATTTTATGGACCAAGAGGTAGCCAGTCCTTGTCTTGATGGGCTGGTTTATTCCTTTTACCTTGTACAATTTCTATATTCCATTGAACTTAGCATCTTTCATATATACTGTACACGAACGTCGAGTTTGGCACGGAAACAAACCAAACTGTATTTTACACGGCAGTTTATTGCGTCGTTCACAACGCCATTGTTTCATGCTGTCCTATCTGAAGTCGTCGTTCCGTTTTTCTTAGTTAAACTCGCTGTTTTTACAAGTGCTGGCTTAGCTGTTTATATCAACCGCCATATCTACATTTTCCTAGAGCTTCTCATCTTCGCTGTCGTCTAAGTTGTAAAGTATAGAGTTTTTCAGAGTATTCACCGAAAGTTGGTAAACGCCTCTTGGAAATTATTCCATTATTTCACTACGAGAAGATGATGCGAGCTCCGTCCTTTGTACTCTGAAAAAGGACGCTGTTTGGACCAATCATATCGCGTGCAGTATAGGAACTGTATTGTCAATTTTTATATGAAAATGGTTTGCAAAGGAGAAGACTTATAGAGCGATATACAGAATGCACTTGTAGAGTTTATTAATAGGGTGACATTTAATTCATACTTTTTTCGTTGAGGATTTTATTAACATTTTACATAACGTTTCCACTGCAAACAAAAGTTGAAGATTGTAGCATCGCTGTAAAATCAAAATTTTAAGCAAACGCGATTAAGCTTGGATGCCCTTGAAAAATAACACGGACATATGATTATAGACTCGCTACTGGAATGCTTCCAGCGTTTACGGATGAATACTAGCTCAGTTGGTAGAACATCGGGATCAATGTCAGTATCTGGGCAATTGTGCACCTACCCCTCCCCTAACCCAACAAGTTATAATAAGTTAAAACGTTACCGTTAATATTGGGTTAGGGGAGGGGTAGGTGCGCGGTTGCCCAGGTACTTCCATTGATCCGAACATCGCACCGTTCTACAATGAGTCGTTATTCTCTAGTCATTATAACGTGTACGGAGGGTGACAAGTCTAACCAACGCTGTTTGAGCACATATATTGTGGGGATAGTTTCTAAAGAAACTGGTGCCGCGTCGGTGGGAAATTGAAACACAAGAAACTGGATAAATCAAACGAGTTGATTAAGTAAGTTATACCACCGTAAGGTAAAAGGGAGGTGCTGACGTTTCGAGCGTTAGCCCTTCGTCGGAGCTGTTTGAGCACAGCATTGTGAAACTGAAAGTACCCCTGAAAAGTTTGAATTTCCTGCCGTTTTTGTCGCAGACATTCCTTAAAAACTAAACCTCCCGAAATTGTGATTACTTTATATCATGTTTCCCCAAAAATTTCCAGAATTTCCGGATTCCCGGTGAAATATCCAAATTTCCGGAAAAATTGCATGTCTTTTTCTCCCGCAACGGACCTTGTTAGATCATGATAGACTCTTGAGTTGGGCGCACGTGGTATTCTGCTTCAACATTCTTCTCGGCATCTTCTTTTCCACTTGTGCTTGTGTTCCTAAGTTTTTGGTCTTGTGTCACAACGTTTCAGCAATCCTGCCCTCCTCAGGTGACTGTCATGTGAGGAGGGCAGGATTGCTGAAACGTTGTGACACAAGACCAAGAACTTAGGAACTCAAGCACAAGTGGAAAAGAAGATGCCGAGAAGAATGTGGACCTTGTTAGAGTTTTCACTCCCTGAAGCGTATGCTCTGTTGCAGGATACCAGTAAAACTGACGCGGGAACTGAGCGCAGGACGCTAGGAGCTCTTGACATGGGAGGTGCTTCTACACAGATAACATTTGCCCCCAAGTCAAAAGATAAAAGTACGAACAACTTGAGGTTATATGGAAAGGATTACTCTTTGTTCACACACAGCTACTTGTGTTATGGTAAAAAGGAAGCAGAGAGAAGATTTCTGGCTCAACTTGTGAAGGTTGGTAAAGGGCAGCCGGTCGCTTCGCCCGATTGTCTGCATTAGGCCGTTGTGAAAGCCATTTTGAACGGCAGTGTAACAGTTTCATAAACCTCTTATTCGACTGGATCTACATGTGAGGGAGGCAGCGTGGCCGAGTGGTCAGGGCGCCGGACTTGTAATTTTGTAAATTCGTGGCGGTCCCGGGTTCGATTCCCATCCTGTCCACTACCTGGATATGTAATATACATACATACATACATCCTTTATTGTCTTTCCCCATAGGGGCTTTTCGAAGACAATATGGTACACTACAACATACAACATACAACATAGTTAAGAATCCCACCTGGTGGGAGGCAGACCAGTTGGTTATTTACAAGGATGATCGAGGAGTTGAACCAGGTACTTACCCAGAACAACACCAGGTAGTGGCCAGAGCGGGATTTGAACCCGGGTCACCGCATTGAAATGCCGCGCCCTAGACCACTCGGCCATCTTGCCATCCCTCATATGGTAATCCCAAGTTTCACATCCTTCATATCCTCGGTCAACTGGCCTGCTCCCGCCAGCTGGGATTCTTAACAAAGTTTATGTTGTGTTAATACTGTAGATATTAGCGGAGCTCCACAGCGGCTCGAAGAGCCGCAGAGCGGAGCCCCATAACTACCGTGCGAGGATAGAAATTGAGAAAACCATGCGTTTGAGTTTTCATGGTCATCGTGGCTAGCGGCATGGCTCGCGGGCGCGTGCGCCTAGCGACGACAACGAAGTTGCCCCAACATGGTCATCCGGGATATTTAGGTCTTAAACCGAAACGAGGCTTTGTTTTTCGCGCGCTTTTCGCGGCTTGCCGCGGCTACACAACCTACAGCCAGCAGTCTACAGCAGTCTACAATGTTTTGCTGAAGAAACGGATTATTCATAGCGGTTTTGGAGGAAAAATTTTCTTCCTACAAGTTTTCAAGCGTTTTTGGAGGGACATAAGCATAAAGCTGGGTTCTTTCTACAAGTTTTCAAGCATTTTTGGAGGGACTGTGTGAGGAGCTCCGCTTTTAGGCTTGCCTAAATCTATTTAATAGCTCTTCCGAGCTACTTTTTAATTCCGAGACTAAATAAAGGTTTTTTTTTTCTTTTTTCTTCATGTGCAGCATCTCCAACGTTTTCAATTCTAGGAGCACTTTTTTCGTTCCATCGGTTTTTCTTTGCTTGCGAAACACAAGTATGAGACGTTACGACAGCTTGTACATGCAAAATGAGTGATACATTTTGAAAAGTGTAACGCAATCTGTACGCACATACTGTAATGTGGTGGATTGTGAAATGTTTCTAGCCAGTTAGAAGTAACAATATCTTAGTTTCAGTGTAGAAATTTGTTACCTTTTCCTTTTCCGTTACTAATGTAATGCTATTTTTGAACGTTTGAAAAAAACCTTCATTGCAAGGGTACCGTTTTAGTAGAAAATGATATCATCCTGGTGTAACTTGGAGCTGAGCTCCAACATGTCGGCGGATACAGTTTGAAGAAAATAATTTATTATGGGATCTGATTGGCTTTTGTAGGTCGTTTAAGCAGGGTTGGCGCAGTGGTGAGAGCGCTCGCCTTCCACCAGTGTGTCCCGGGTTCGATTCCCGGCCCCGGCGTCATATGTGGGCTGAGTCTGTTGGTTCTCTACTCTAGATCTGCTCCGAGAGGTTTTTCTCCGGGTACTCCGGTTTTCCCCTCTCCACAAAAACCAACATTTGATTTGATTTGATTTGATTTGTGCTTTACAGTGTCCCCAATTAGTGCGTCAGTGCTAGATACAGTTGATACTCAAATAAAGTTTATTCTTATTATTATTGTTATTATTATTATTATTATTATTATTATTATTATTATTATTATTAAGCGTTAAACCAGCTCAAACAGAATAGTAATATTTAACCTTTGTAAAACTCGCTCTTGTCATTTTGACTTGGCAGAGCGGGTTGAGCGGCATGCAGCGCTGCGTATAACTGATGCGCAGTGTGCACTTTCTCTTGTATTCACACTCTGGAAATGTTAGCACTCTTTCCGAGTATACTGAAAATATAGGTCCGCAATGCGTGCATGTGTGCGAGTATACTGAAAACTAGGTCCGCAATGCGTGCATGTGTGGCTTACTAGATCACGTGACAGGCGCTTGGCTCTCGTGGACAAATAGATAAATCTGATCGTGCCACAATGTGACTAAACACTTAGTGTAAGACACACAACAAAAACAGACCCGCAGTGTGATCTTTTCACTTATTTTTTTTTCTTGTAGGAAGCAAACTTTTCATCAACAGTGAATAATCCTTGTGGACCTAAAGGTTACATGAAAAATCGAACCACAAAATACTTATGGACTGCTCCATGTGTTGAGGGTGTGCCTCCCAGAAGAGAGTATTTTACCTTCCAGGGCACGGGAAATTTTTCCCAGTGCTCTGAGCAAGTCATGAAGCTGTTCAACTTTTCGTCTTGCCAAAGCCAGGCTAACTGCTCTTTCGATGGAGTATTTCTACCGCCTGTCGACTCAGTCCCATTTTTTGTAAGTATTCTATCTCTTGCTATCATCTGTCGTTTTAAACTATTTTGTAACAGCAGAGTTCGACTGAAGTCCTGTTCGCTCGTCCGGGCTGGATGGATTTTGCTCTTGGACAAGTAAATTTCCCAGCCAGGTCAATTTTCATGTACCATTCCAGAAGTTCAGAATGTTTTTTTTTTGGTACAGCTTTGCCAAACAATCATTGACTTGTAGTGAAAGAAAGTTTGTTTTGTAGACAATCGACGTCGACTCAGCTAAACGACTAGGCATCTCCAGGCAAGCAAAATTTGAGAGCTTCTTACCCGCAGGCAAAACAGCACGTTTTCGTCGAATCCTGTAACAGTATGTAATAACAATTGCACAGCCTGGTTGATTTTTGTTTCGGTTGATTTTTGACAA